>JAODAG010033699.1:5064-17480 GCA_027574785.1 Orphnurgus asper | reverse complement strand
ACTGGATCATCTGTTGATTCATGAATACTGGATCATCTGTTGATTCATGAACACTGGATCATCTGTTGATTCATGAACACTGGATCATCTGTTGATTCATGAACACAGGATCATCTGTTGATTCATGAATACTGGATCATCTGTGGATTCATGAACACTGGATCATCTGTTGATGTATGAATGCTGGATCATCTGTTGCTTCATGAACAGATGCTGGATCATCTGTCGCTTCATGAACAGTGATGGATCATCTGTTGATTCATGAACACAGGATCATCATGAACTCTGAATCATCCGTTGATTCAGGAACACTCGATTATCTGTTGTTTCATGAACAGTGGCAGATCGTCTGTTGATTCATGAAGTGGCGGATCATCTGTTGATTCATGAACATCCGATCATCTGTCGATTCATGAACACCGGATCATCTGTCGATTCCTGAACATCTGTTGCAGCATGTTATCTGTTTATGATTTTAGTGTTTATTCAAAGCACCTTTTTTATCCTGTGGAAGAATTAACCTTCGACACGGGGAAACAAAACCATGGACGGCCATCACAACGAAGTACTTCAGCAATCTCTTCATTTTGGAAGTTTATTTCTTGGTTATATTATGCGAACTGTGAAGAAGTTCACATGTAGCTCTTGTGAAACAGCAGCTTCCTGAATGATAAGCCTGTGTGATTGATTGCCCATAATCTTCAGTTAAATCTTGCATTGAATTCTGTCGTCAAATTCCACTAGAATTCCAAAAGTTTTTAAGCCGGTAACCCTTATTTGACTAGGTTGAATAACTTTCCGATCAAACTTTGAGGTACCCTAAATGAATTACTGATGTTACTTGTCTAGTCATATGCTTATTTATGGAAAATTCTGAAACTAAAATAAAAGTTGGAAGCAAAGACTGTTATGTAAGTGAAATATCGCAGTCCTTAAGTATATGGATCGAGAACAGGGTGTGGTCTGATATCAATCAAAAATGGTTTTATCTGAGGTAGCTGGCAAACATCACTGGAGATGTGTCTTAACCGAGAGCATTCACAGATACAACTGGGGTAGCAAACTGTTTTGTTTTAAATTTGATGGCTTCTACGACCATTCTGAACCATTCCAAAGCCAAGAAATATGTTTTATTTATTGTCTTCTGCCGACAAGGCCCATGGTTTGAACCAAGACCCTCTATGGAGGGGGGACATCTCTTGTTTAAATGTATCGGGGAGTGTAAAGAGTCGACAAGCCATCGGTTTATGTGTTTATGGACGTATTTATTACCTTATGAAAATAGGAGCGTGTGCAGAATTAAAATGGTTTTATGGGTAACCGTGGTGATGTGAATGTCAACCAGAAACATCTGTGCAGGTGGTGGTTAGAGATGACATGTCTCTCTTCATTGATGCAGAGAAGATCAGTCAAAAATAACAATCTCTGGGCCATCTTGAGGCGCTGCCAGAGTCTTAGCAGGTTGAGCTGGATTTTTGTCAGAACGTAATACATCTCCATTCTGGGGTCCATCAATGATGGGTTGGCTGTAGCAATGCAACTGGAGTTATAGTGTTAATGTTACGATCGAAACCATGTTTTGAACAAACACCACCTGCTTGATGAGACCTGCAGCATTACTGCTCTGTTAGTCACATGACACACACCCTTCTAAGGAAGCATGAAAGTGTGAAATACAAACAAAAATTGCTGCTATTTCATCAATAAATCGCACGTAAGGTTTGCAGTGAGCTATATCTTGTACACTTCACTATAGCTAAGCATTGGTGTTATGTAGCTTTCTCAAGTCAACGATTGTTTAGTACTGTACGTTTATTGTTGTGACAGAGAGGATTTAAAATGTTTATCATTGAAATTGTTTGAGATGGATTAAAATTTCCACCTTGTCCTAAGTAGTTCCCTGCAGAGGCACTGTGCCGAAACTAGTGACAAGGTAAGATGTATCTGTCCATTACCATCCTCAAAAATTTCTGGATCACAAAAATTAGTGAGTCGAGTTAGCTGCAGTTATTGAGTTGAATTACATGGAGTTAGTGAGTGAAGTTACACAGAGTTTATTTAGCTGGAGTGATTTGAGTTACTGAGTTAATGAAATGAACAGATTGACTGTTTGTACTTGGTGTAAATGATGCAGGAAATAGGGTTAACCAAACAGAAGTTGCTGCGATTGTCAGCGTCTGCTATGTATCCCCAGGTAGGCTCTGGTCATTCCCAGTTAGGTAAGTGCTCGTGTTGGGGAGTTCACCACCCTGACGGAATCAAATGTAAGCTTGGGTTGAAAAGCCAGCGTCGTTAAATAAACTTGTACTGGTGCCGTCTTTTTGTTGTTTTTTTTAATAGATAAACCATTCGCGTTAATCGCCCCGTTAATTTGAACTACCTGCAGTAGGACTCCTTATGTTTACCTGTCCTCTTGATTGAATAATGTTATCGTGCCATGCTTTTTAAGCACGTTACGCATACGAGTGTTTTTTTGTTGTTGCAATTTTCTGTTGGTGTCTAATGCATGTTGGACTTGCTCTGCATTACCTGTTGCATATACTAGTGATGTAGTTGAGGCAATCCTTTCTGTTCCAAGTTATGGAGATTTTTACTTCATGGGGGATTACTCTTTAATTGACAATATTTGGCAAAACTTCATTCACCTTTCATCGTTTCAGAGAAGGCTGCAATTAAATATCCCATGCAGCAAAATGACTGGCTGGTGAATAAGAGTGGGGGGAGGGGTAGGAGTGGTAGGTTCATTAACTACGCCAAAATTCTTCTGGATTGAGAATGTTCAGATTAATGCACAAAGACAGCAGCACCAAACACAAATTTGAATAATTAATTTTGATAGGTGGAAGGACCAATCATGTGCCTCAGTTTGTACTGAACCATGAACGCTTGCTTGCATGAAAAATAATAGTTAATGCCTCTTCTCGTCCTCTGTGAGTAGGTACAATGTGAATATCGCACGAGGTAGAATATCATCTACGTGCATGTAGCCGTCAGTAGAATTAGTTTGCCATCGTGTATGGGACGCTCACGTTTGTATGCGAACAAAGCTGGGACAGGTACTGTGCACGAGATATTGAAGAAAATCATAATATTGTATGCTTCTTTTTCTTAAGACGACGTTCTTTGGTTTTGGAACAACTAAAGCAGTGTAGTTGAGTTAAAAGTTTTCTTTAAAGCTGTTTTTTGTTGAGAGTTAATGAGAGTTGCAAAGAACCATTGCTATTTAGTTTGCCATTAGACTGTTAGTTTCATAGAAGGTTGGGTTCTTACGTAACACATTTGTTCAACTGACCTCACACGACCTCACATCCCTATCTAGATGTTATTAACTTGCACATACCACCAATGCACATGTGGATTGTTTGCTGAAATTAAAGCAAGTGTCCATTTCCTTTGTGTCAAACACTTAAAAGATGCATATTGAAGGAGATAATGAATATTAAATGTATTAGTACCTCTTGGTTCGAAAGACTGTCCAATGGGTAATGAAATATGGAGCTCCATCATGCTTAAAATTAAATAGTCTATTTTAACGTTAAAAATTTTGAAATTACATTTAATTTGTGAAAAGCTAACCAAAGCTATACCGGTATCGACTGTTTGGGGGCATCTGGGAGAAGCTGAAATGTACGTTTATCGCTACACTCGAATCCGCAGTTCTTTTTATTCTGTTCAATATGCATCTTAGAACGACACTTGTGATTAACTTTAATCATACCTTTAATCATATCATTGAGCAATTTGTATGTATATTTGTTTTTAGCCACACTGTTACTAAAACTCAATTGTTACACACCCATGGCACAGTTATTGACAAGTGTTGGTATCATATCATTTTGCAGACCCATTTGTTTGCGGATAGTACAAGCGTCTCGCCATTATGCTTCGCTGTACGGACGACGTTATCACCAAATACGGCAACAGGCCTGCAGTAGGCACCCTTGATACACCAACAACGTGTACCGTTGCATTTGTCGTTGTGTGTGCGTCGTCGACCCATTACAACCTAAACTTGCACGTGCTACGATGTCACATGCATATGAACACATGTGACGACGTATGGGCAGTTAAAAGCCTAGCACGCCTAGCGATCGTGATGTATCACGAATGAAATCAAAAAGTGAAACCACTTGCTACTGTCATTTGAAGTGGCTCAACCCGCATCAAGGCGGGGGTGGGGGGTTTTCATTTTACGGTCCGACGAATTTGTGATTCACGCAAATGATAACAATTTGACTGGAATATTTGTTCCATTGGGCGTAGGCATGAAAAATTGAATGATTGGGCCGTGGAAAATTAAAAGAAATAAAAAAGTATAATTGGAGGAAAATAGTTATTCCCTCCTTCGTGTCTCTGCTGTGTAGCACGTGAATTGTATAAATAGATAGTCTGTGTCATTCTGTGTGAATATTAGAAGCTTTGTAATGGATAGCAATTCTGCCCCAAAGTCACAAGGCCAGGGTTAAAATACATCGTTAATACTTAAATTAATATTTGAATACATTTTTATATTTTACCCATGAAAATTTCTTACAACTATCTTTGAGGTATGTACTTCATCTAAGACCACCTCAAATATAGTGTATGTACATGTGTATACATAGATACTAGCCTATCTATGAGGATACATACTCAACCTTACATGAAGCATATACCTCAAATATAGTGTATGTACATTTGTATGTAGATAATAGCCTATCCCATAATTTATACATGCTCATGTATGTATCCGATATTTGTCTTACATGAAGCATATATACCCTTGTTGAAATCAGTTTTGACTTCATCGAACTTTGCGATCGTTTCCCCTGTGGTTTTCTGTTAAAAAGTTAATTTTTTTTTGTGTCCGTCTACTGCAGGAATTTAAGAACAAGGCTGACGGGAAGATAAACACATCCCAGACCTCACTGCAGAAGATATCACCAACCCATAGCGCTTCTTCTGGAAACTTCCAGCCTCTGACTCCCAGCAGCGGCGGTGGTGATTCTACTCCCACAATCAACGCTAATCCAAGTCCATCACCCTTAAGGTTTCTTCGTTTTCCTTTCGGTTTTGTCGGAATAACGTTTCCTCCTGGTTTGGTCGGTGAAAGCATGAGCGTGGGCGATGATTTGTAGGTTATGGCCTATGTTTTCCGTGTAATTACGGTAATGTTGTTTAGTCAACTTGGGGTTATTTGAACTTTCAAATTAACTAAACAACCGACATAGACATACATATTTTTCAAAGAAAATTTATGCCCTCCCATGGAGTCTCATGTTTACAAAATTTATCAGAAATTGTTACACATTAGCCTCTCAGAAAAGTCAATTCAATAACACAGGGTTATGTAAGTGGTGTTAATACTTGTACTACAAGTAAACAATTTTGAGCTATGGTCATGTGCCGTCTCTAACATGCATAGACTACCAACAATTTCTTCCAAAATGGGCCTATGATAAATAAATAAGTTAATATAAGTTTAGGCGAGTGTAAATTGAAGGTCTATACTATACTACCTAGGCTGTTTACGTCAACAAAAAACAGTTTGTAGGCTTAGCCTAGGTTTCCCATGTACTTACTTATTTATAGTCACTTGGAGTTTCACAAACTAAACATTGCCTTTACACGTTGTACATTTTTTTTTCTTCAAAGAATATATCTATACATGATTTTTGAAGTTAATCATACAAGTGGTATTATGTGTTAGGCTAAAGTGTAAGGAAAGAATACATTGGGATTTGCTGCTAGTGATGTCCTATGCACGGAAACCTCGTACCTCGGCCCTGACCGCAAACGTGAACCACGGTAGCTGAGCCAGCATGACGTACTTACTACTGGACCTTTTTAATTTGTTTTTATTGCCATTGTCTGGTTTGTTAGTAAGTAGAGTAATCTTTCTTGTAATTTTTGCACATTGAGATTGTATGTTCAAAATACGTTTGACTGCTGGCTCCTGGTTTCTCTTCCCCTGAAATTATTTTCCTATCACAGAAATTGTTGAAAGAACAGATCGTGTACTATAACGTACGTGCGTTAAAATGCGTCGTTCTGTAATGTAATTTTGTAATTGAAAGAGCCTTGAAAGAGTCTCCAGCGTGGTGTCCTCCTGTGAATCGTAGCATTTAACCAAGTACGATATGGCATCCGGACTTGTAGTTTTCGCTTGCAGAAACTAACAATTCCAGAACTGCAGGGACTTTCAGAATTTGTTGATGGCCACAAAGTCTGTTGAATCGTGGTCCTAAAAACGCGAGAGTCTGGACAACGTCTCCCTCGTGCCGTGTCAGTTGTGCTAAATAAAGGAAACACCGACACTTTACACGCCACCAAAAACCGAAGCAAAGGTGGGGGGGTGTAAAAGTTCCGACACAGCCGTGTAAACTGCCTCTTAGTATTTCTGGAAATGTCGATTGCTTGGCTTAGGTTGCCACATTCCAAAATGTCGCCATTGCCTCCTCCATGTTCGTTCAGCAAAGGAGCTCACAGTTTTTAGCACATGGCTTAAACTTTCTCTCCATCATTCCCTTCTAACCTGTAGACTAAAACGTATCCTTGTATATTTGAATTCAGTCTAACCTAACATATTTTTTTTTGCTTGACCATTAATTAGCCCTCTGGAACACGGGGACAGCTTCTTCGACGACGACGACGAGTTTGATGACGCAGAGGGGGAGCCATCCGTCGGTACTTGTAAAGCAGTTTATGAATTTGAATGTAAGTATAGTTAATACAGTTAGTACCTTTTCAATCACCTCAAACTTAAATATTTAAACTGTCTTGAAATCTCCAGTCGCAAGATACAACAACTTCTGCTTAAAAGGCAGATAAAATTGGTGCAAATAGCATCACCACCACCAGCGGCACCAACGACAGCCCGTCATTGGACTGGTGCCTACTTTGCCGCGATTGGCAAGAAACCATGGGCCCAGTGTTGGTGTGCCACACTTCTCTGCCACCATTAGCACGCCGAGCCTCAGACGGCATACCCTTGCCATCATCCGTGAGCCAGCTCTCGCTCGATGTCGGTGTGCTGCTTAGTTGCTAGCGTTGGGCCGATTAAACGGTTTTCAATATCGGTATCGGCACAATTTGTACTCATTGCCGATTAATCTCCAACCGGAGCCTATATATCAAATACTTCTTCTTAGATTCACGCGAACTAGAGTCATACAGTAGTCAAACAATATTTATTAACCGCCAAAGTTAACCCCCAGGCTAATCCCCGGAAATGATTCCTTACGTACGATGTTTTTAAAAAGTGATCTGTATTAAATTTAGCGGCCCGGAATTCTCCGCTTGAATGTATTACTAACACGTGGCATTCTAGCGGGAGAAAACACAGCCGGTCAGTCGTGTGTTTTCGTCACATGTGGTGGTGTGATATTTATTTTGGACGTTATTGAGAATAACAAGAACCAGTCATGGTTTGCTTATCAATCATGTGCTGTTTGTTTATCAGAACATTGTAATGTACGAAAAAAAACTATTTATATAAGCTACTGTATAATGTAACGTGTCAAAATTTTCAAATAATTACACATTGGTAAAAGCAAAATCGGAAGATTGGCGACATTTTTGCCGATCCGTGTTTAGCCAATAAACTCAACTATCAGTCCGATCATAGAATAAGATACAAACTCCGACCGTACCGACCCTAAAGGGAGGGCGGCTATGGACAAACACACAATCTGGGTGCATAAGGAATGTATGTATGCATGTTCCTGGCAGTTCCTGCCTATGCTCCAAAGTGATAATTGCAAGATCATTTTGGACCCTTCTTTGATCCTACTCCATTTTCATGCTCGGGGCAAATGTAAATAAGGGATTTAAGCCTACTCCATGTGACCGCGCCTATACAGAATAAATACAAAACCCCGAAATAAACTCCGTTGTACATGTCCTTTCCATGTAAGGCAGGGCTTTAACATTATTCTGCTAATTAGTTGAAACGATTTGTTACATAATAATGGAAAGAGTTTAGTTTATTCAATCGGGAGTAGTAAGTTTGAAATAACAAGAAATAACTATAGAGAATGCAAACACTACAAGAAGTAGTATGACTTAGTTACTAATACTAAGTTTACGCATAGAATGAAAGCCATTTCATCCTCTAGATCTGCCAGTGCCTGGTATCTATGGTATTTATGTTCGTTGCTATTGGTGAAACTTGGATGTTTTTAACATTTCTTGTTTTTTTTTTTTACTGAAATGCTTGCTATTTTATTGTTAAATAAGCATTGGGAGTTTAATTAAATACCCCCTATGTTTCATGGGGACCTTCGTTTTGTCCTCACCTCTGAGACCTCTCTGTCATATCGCAGCCGACGATCCTAATTTACTAAACATGGGAGAAGGGGAAGTTCTCGACATCATCGAGAAGGACAGCGGGGACGGCTGGACCAGAGTCAGGAGGAACGATAAAACGGAAGGATACGTGCCGACGTCCTATATCATCGTATCCTGATAGTCCTCGGTTACGCATATCATATGCAAATATATCTTGCAGCAGTCTTGTTCCAGAGGCTTATGAACTTTACGATTGATTTAAACGGTCTTTACAGCGTATAGAAAGTCAGCGACGACGACGAGGAGGAGGAGGAAGCTATTTCAGATTTCGAAAGGACGCTCGTCACCTCCGTACGCGGAACTTCGGGAAACAATTTTTTATTTTTTTTTATATCTGTAGGCCGAAGTTTAGGAACGTTTTTTTTAAAGTTTACTTTGCAGAATGTGAATATTCTTTTCTTATTTGTGCCTGTACACCTTCACTTTAAAATTTCTTATTGGCTGTGGTACCCGTCAAAAGGGTAGCTTCGTTGCACCCACAAGCTCTTGCGCGCATCCTCGGGGCGGTTGTCTTGTGGCATCGTGTAAGTGTTGTACGTGCGATAACGTCGCGTGTTGTGAGCAGCTTTTAGAGTCGAGTACCAACCCTGTAAAGGGGCGCTCTTCCCTTGCTTTCTCGTTTGGTGACGGGTGTAGTTGGGAATGTCAAAATGATTCAGGGGCAATGACCTCCTACTATCAAGGTATGGATCACATTTATTTCATTTGTTCATGAATGTATGAACGACATCAAGCCACTTTGAGGTCATGAGGTTGTGTCGTATTCAATTATGCAGCACAGCATTAATTACTCTTCATTTAGCAGAGACTCACATGAATGGATAAAGTTGTACATATCTTCACACTTGCACACCTGTCGCTCGTAACTCTGATGTGGCGAACCGTGAGGGCCCCCTGGGAGAGTTGCGCCTCTGGTCGAGTCCCGTACCGTCAAATCGACGCCGCCGCAGGGTCGTGTGAAAGGCGCCGCGCCGAGGAGAGCTTAGACTTTATGTACAGCACAGCTTACCAACACACGTACAATCTTATGGATCAGCAGCTCCAAATCCACCAATGGTGTTCCTCTGATTCCCAATTCGGTCGGTGCGTCGCTGTATGTGTGTGTGATGGTACACCCAAAGAGAGCGACGCACGATGGACCGTCGACGCACCTCTCCCCGGGGGACTGTGAGAGGCATTATCGCACATTTTACCGGTTGGTACCTGCTTAAATTTTCTTCAGACTAGTGTGCCTGCCCCCCTTTCAAAGTTTAAAATAGGAATAAAAAGCTCCGGTTGTTTCATTATTCTCATAATTAATGGTCCAATCTCAGTTCTGCAAACATCGTGTAGGTCGAGGTCATGGACGAATTCGTTGCCACCGGTCGAGGCCACAAACTTGAGGTACTATACTTTGTACCGTTCAGGGTGTAGCTTGTACCCGCTTGTAAGCCACCAAAACGTGTGTTGGTCGGAAACGTTTATGACAGGACACGGACGACTACAAAATCGCATAAATCGATCAATCGATAACATGTGGATCTTGCGGATTGTCGGTGTACTGGAGGAGTAGGTAATGTAGCTTACATGCCTGAATAGATCACATTGAACAATATGAATATGAACATTATTAGTATGTTTGATAAATGCCAAGGCAGTGACCTCAAATGGTGGAACAAGACATATGAAACAATAGGCTATTGTAATCATTGCATTGTTTCCAGTGCTGGTACAATACCTTTTGACCGGCGTATCGGTGGATCATTTTCAGAGAAGGTTACAATAGGCCATTGTACACCTCTGCCTGTGTGTGTGTGCATGTGTATAATGGCATGATGTGCATCCAAAGGTGATGGGTTTTAATATTTGATGTAATCTTCATTATTTCCATTCCTGAAATGTAGAAAACAGACCTCTGGTAGTAGTAGCAGCATGTTACGTCAAATATATATTTATATGGAAATTAATATTTAAAAGAAAAGCAAGAAAGATGTTGAACGGGACACTTTAAACCCGGGCATAGAGAGAGCAATGCTTTGAACTCTGTCACAATGATATCTGTCATATGATAATACAATGGATGTTTTTATTCTCAGGGGGATGGGGGTGGAGATGTTCCTTGTGAGATAACAGACTCTATTCCAATTTCCCTGTGTTTGCAATTGGAAAGATAATACAAATCTTACCATTGTGTTAGGGGAGGTGCATTCTATATCATTAAGGTGATGCGAACATTTCTAGATTTGGTATCAAAATCAAGAATTAAAATAAAAAAGGACTATCTCAATCCTGCTTTATTCAGACGGGTGGATAATTGGGGGATATAATAGTTAATTCGAAAGCAAGCTCATATGAATACCACAAGCAGTAACCGGTGCTAATTTGGGTCTGTACTTGTAGAGATGCAGGTGTGTACTTGTAGAGATGCAGGTCTGTAATTGTAGAGATGCAGGCAGGTCTGTACTTGTAGAAAAGACAGTTGTGTGCTTGTAGTGATGTAGGTGTGTACTTGCAGAGATGCAGGTGTGAACTGTTAGAGATGCAAGTGTGTCCTAAAATATGTTGAATTTAAAATACAGACATTCATAGCCCCCCAAAAAACTGTTTTCCATAATTATGTGTTGTTTTGTACAAATATGGGTTTGGAGAGCTAGTTCAGAATTATTCTGTTTCTTTTAATAAAAAAGAATCACTAAACAAAAACTGGCAAGCAGACAATACACACTTCTGGTCACTGAACTTGATAACTGAATTGTTCTGTCAACTGTTCATAATTTCACTGTAACACTTAATAGAGGGAGGAGAGGGTATGATGAAAATTCCAACAAAAATAGCAAAGACAAAAAAGAGACATTGTGTTAGGTTCTAGACATTAATCATATGATGAGAAGCTCATTATGTGTTCCTTATATAATAGTTTTCTTTAAATTTTCCATGTTCTCCCACCAGCTCCCAATCACAGGATTCAGATGAGATTGAGTCAGTGACTGTAGGACTACCTTCTTGAAATTGTTGCTGTATTAAAGTGGTTACCCCCCCCCCCCACATTTCCTTTTCTGTCTCTGTAGTGTTTTTGCTTAAATTATTATGAGGTCACACCATGTACTTAAAATAATGTTTGGAATTACCTGTTTATTGGGATGTTCTCTGAGCCTTGCACAGCAGGCAGGTAATGTAATGTTAAAAACCTGCAATATTCGTAATACATGACTTGCACATTTGCTGCCATCCTGGACATATGCATATCTGAAATGAATGTCTTGCACATTTGCTCCCCATCTTGGACGTATGCAAATGTGTAATGAATGTGTTGCACATTTGCTGCCATCTTATATTTGGTTATGACAAATTTAATGGTTACTACATAGATAATAAATGAAATATCATGGATATGGATACACCAACATTTATAATTGAAAACTTTTTTGGGGGTTAAAAATGTTTAAATCAGCATAGTTCAACACAACGATTTTTGGTAGAATTTGAAGCAACTAATTTGTAAAGCTTGCATTGTGTACATGCAAAATTTATAGGTCTGAATAGATATATTTTTCAAGCAAAATTGCACTTAATTGGATATTGATGATAACATTCTGATGACTTCTGAAATAGTCATTTTATTTCAATTTTGCCACTAAGGTTTAGTCTCGTTAAACATTTTTCTAATTAATTGATCGTTACACATCGAGGGGTAATGACAGAAGAAACTTCTTATAGCCTTAACAAGTGAATGCAGAATGAAAATAGTGTTCATACAGAGCCTAGAGACGGCTGGAACTTGATGGGTCTTTACGTGGAACACCGTATACTTTGCAAGTATATAGTATCCGAGAATGAAGAAGCATTTTGAGAAGGCACAAAATTTTTTTAGTTGCAGAAAGAAACAAAACATCACCTGCAGTCCCGTGTACTGAGGTAAAACTGGTACGGGTATGGGAACAACTAGACATTAACACAAATCCCTGGCTAGAACTACAAGGTTCTGGTTGTATATTGGATTAACTATCTGATTTATGAATGTATTAGGTATGTTAAAACTAGAGCTTAGCACAAATCCCTGGCTAGAACTACAAGGTTCTGATTGTATATTGGATTAACTATCTGATTTA
>JAODAG010033366.1:0-17494 GCA_027574785.1 Orphnurgus asper | reverse complement strand
TATGGTAACCTAAGTATTGTCATTAAAGTCTGTTTCTAAGAATTTCCTACTATGGTAATCTAAACATTGCCATTAAAGTCTTGTTCAATCTATGATTCTCATACTTTGGTAATCTAAATATTGCCATTAAAGTCTGGTTCTAAGATTTTGATACTATGATAATCTAAATATTGCCATTAAAAGTCTGGTTCTATGATTTTGATAGCATGGTAATCTAAACATTGCCATTAAAGTCTGGTTCTATGATTTTAATACTATAGTAATATTCAACATTGCAGCCACTAATTTACTAATTCCATGATTGATATCAACTTCAAATAGTTCAAACAGCTTATTTATAAAAACTACAGCAAAATGATACGAAAAAATTTTGTGATTGCAAAAAAACAATTCCACCAAAACATGCAAACTCTTACTGTTTTATTAACCAAAAGAACTCCCCAATGTTTTCATGAAAATAATAAAGTTGAATGTGGAGTAAAAGAGCAAGGGGAGGGAGCTTGGCGACTTTGAGGAACGGTAGGACGTATGAAGGAATTAGTCTCACCACCACAAAGTGGACGGTGCAGCCGCTCAAACGCACGCCAGCCTCCAGAGCTTGCTTCTGGGCATCCATCCCAGGGAACGATGGCAGAAGGGAGGGATGGATGTTCAAGAGGGCGCCACGCCACCTCCTCACAAATTCTCCGGTCAAGATCCTCATGAAGCCGGCCAGGCACACCAATTCCACGCCGGCGGCCCGGAGGGTCCCGTCGATCTTCATGTCAAAGTCCAGCCTCGACTTGAAGCCTTTGTGACTGATGACCTGGAAGGATTTTGAAGACCAAAAAAGTATTAAATGTGTATTCTTTGTCAACGTTGTTGCTATGCAGTTATAATCAGTAAGTAAAGTGGATCAGTTTGGTACGATCGTGCCGCGTCATACACTGCCGTTGTTTGGCATTAGAGAGCCCAGGTTCTTTCTTGGTTGGCTATTCTTAAAAAGCAGTCTGTTACGTTTTCACTCGGTATAGGCAAAGTATTACTAGGTAATTGCTCAAATACCGATAATCTTGATATTTTACATCATTTAATCCATTCCAAGCCACATGACTAATAACTAATTTCACTGCCGGTGTCACACCATAGCTTCTAATTCATTATTATCTCTCTTCATCTCACCGATGTCTCAACTTTGCGACACACCATGGTGAAACGATATCTTGCGTAAGTATTCTGCCCGTATTTTACTCCATTTGGGGATTCGTTGATTCCAGAAGTTCCTTACCCTTTTGTGATGTTTTGTTGTTAAGAGATGTTTCGTATAGTCGAGAGAGGGTTAAGGATCAGTGTAGTGCAGGAGACATTAAGAGCATGTTCTACTGATCGGCACGGAGACTGTGTATAGTGTTAATTGTAGCTGAGTTTGGTATGGATTCAATGGGACGATGCCTGAAAGTACAATTTTGTTTCTCTGATTTGTATTCGGATCGCCGGTCAACTTTGTACTCGTTCAAACCGCAGCATTTATGGAAGCTCAAAAAGAAAAGCCAGAGTAAATTATATCACATGAAATTTTGACCCCTAGTCTCAGACTGCAGTTGTATTTTTGGAGTCTCTACTCGACATGATTCTACTCGACATGATTTCCCTCGCCCCTCTCTCTCTCTCTCCTTAGCCCACGGGCTGGAACAAACCCGGTGTCGGAAGTGGGATATCTGTAATATTAGACGGCTTACATCGAAAGAGTGGAGAAGCAAAATTTAGATGGAAGAATTTAGACACTCGACCGATACAACTGACGTTTCCCTCTCTCGTCACTCTCTCCTTAGCCCACGGGCTGTACCAATATACCGCAGGGGAACCACAGGAATCTTGGGTGTGCACGTAACTTTATTCTTCCCATCGTCGCCGCCATAGACGGTCACTGCCTACCTTTGTTGCTATGCCGGCCCTCCGAGCTCTTTCTAAACCTGGTGCCTCCGACTTATTCGACACCACGAGGCAAATTTCTGCGTCGCATCGAGCCGTTGGATCACCGGTGAGGTCGATCAGTGCTTGAAGGTTCGTACCTGGAGGGATTTAAGACGACAAGCCATTGGGCTCCCCGGCCGATGTTTGTACTTCCTTTTCCTACAGGAGTCAAGTGGTCATCAGAAAAACTCATCTTACACCGACATGTTTTTCATTCATGTCGCCGCTGGATATTTTACTAATCAGATCTATGTCCGTTTTCAACTTTCATTACAACATATGAGAAGAACAAGAATCAGAGACATCCTGCCCCAAATTGTTCCTCAAATATCAAAGCAGAGACAATAACAGCTCTCCAAAAGGAAAATTAAAATAGAACTTTAATGTGCTCAGTTAAGTGTGCAGCAAGCTTCTTCCGATGCAGGAAAGGTTTGCAGTAAAAAAAAGTTTCGTCCACCACATTTCCCCCACCGCTATTCACGACCTTCCTGCACCGTTTGCATGATTTACATACCTGTACCAGAGATGAGCACCGCGACTTTCACTTTCTTTCTTCTTGCCAGCGGCGCCGCTGGCTTTGCGTAACTGCTGCTCAACGCCTCGGACAGGCCCGCTATGACGACCCGTTGAAGATCTGCGTAGCAAACGGAGAGACGAAGAGAAGAACGCCGTTCAAGTCTCTCTCTGTCACGGAGAAAGCTCAGTGGAAGGAGACGGGTACAGCCAAACTATGACGGATGGCTCAAAATCGATGCGCTGGTGATCAATGTTGCACTCAAGTCACACACCCGACAGGTGTGGAAACTATGGAATTGCCAAACCAAAAGAAATTAAACATTCAACGTACTTGTATGATTGTGTGCTTCATTTCCATTTCATTATAATCTCATCGTATCGGCTTATTGAAATGTTTCATGGTAAAGTCGGCACTTTTTACCATTCTTTGGGCGGGGTTTAACGGAACCGATCTGCCAGGCCGCTTCTCCGCTCTCATCGATCGATGCTCTCACATCGTCAGCATCGCCGGCGCCGACGATCAGAACGCCGCCTACGCCGCAGTTGAACGTCCTGGACATCTCCCGCTCGTCGATGTTCCCCGAGGCCGACAGCCAGCCAAAGACCGGGGGAACCCTCCACCGGCTGGCGTCGAGTTCCACTTTCGCATTCTCGGGGAGGATGCGAGGGATGTTCTCGAGGAGCCCTCCCCCCGTGATGTGAGCAAATGCTTTGACTCTCCCGCTTCTGACGACGGGCAACAGCGACTTGGAATAAATTCTGGTCGGTGTCAGCAGAACTTCTCCTGCAAAGAAATTCAGAAAACGTTTAGTGGCTGTAAAATATGCATATTATATGATACGGAGATACGAATATTCATTACTTAATGAAAAATAACTATGAAAGATGCACACTTTACAGACATTGACCTTAGAGAATCAGAGGACAGTAGGCCTACAGTAGGGAAAATACACAAAATATACATTCAATCAGTTTAGACATGCACCAAAAATTTGGGAATCTTTTGTGATACATATTACGTCAATGATCTAATAATCACTGGACCATCCCCAAAGATAAGATAAGAACAGTCCTCATATGTTACCAACAAATAAGAACATTCCTCATATGTTACTCAACAGATAAGAACATTCCTCCTAATGTTACTCAACAGATAACAAAATTCCTCATATGTTAATCAACAAATAAGAACATTGCTCATATGTTACTCAACAAATAAGATCATTCCTCATAATGTTACTCAACAGATAACAACATTCCTCATATGTTACTCAACAAATAAGAACAATCCTCATATGTTACTCAAAATAAGAACATTCCTCATATGTTACTCAACAAATAAGAACATTCCTCATAATGTTACTCAACAAATAAGAACATTCCTCATATGTTACTCAACAAATAAGAACATTCCTCATATGCTACTCAACAGATAACAACATTCCTCATATGTTAGTCAACAAATAAGAGCATTCCTCATATGTTACTCAACAAATAAGAACAATGCTCATATGTTACTCAACAAATAAGAACATTCCTCATATGCTACTCAACAGATAACAACATTCCTCATAATGTTACTCAACAAATAAGAACATTCCTCCTATGTTTCTCAACAGATAACAACATTCCTCATATATTACTCAACAAACAAGAACATTTGCAATATGTTACTCAACAAATATAAACATATGTTACTTTTATGCATGCAATTTTTTCCTCATTATAAACTTGTTTATACTAAGGTTGCCGTGTTATTTCGTAGTAATTTCTGAGCCAGGTGTCGATCACATCGGGCAGGTAACCTGCGCAAACTCTTTGTTCTTACCCTCAAAATATTTTAATTACCATACAGTACAGACAGTTGTTAGTTCGGATTCTATTTACCCTAACAATATTATATTTTCTGTCATTTGAATCGAGTGCACCAATTTTTACCAATGACCCTACGACACTTACATACAACCACCGCCCACGGAATCAAGAACAATGATTACAAGCACATAATTTCTCACATTTCATCGACAGGAATAAAAAAAACCAAAAAAATCATTCAAAATTAACTCAAAATTGTTCGCACCTAGCTTCTTATCCCGTTGAAACGGACAGACGTCGTCAAATGAAAGTCCCTCGTTCTGGACGACTTTCCTCACGAGGCTGAAGCCGTTGCTGTGGATGCCGGACGAGGCGACGCCGAGTACCGCGTCTCCTTCTCGTATCTCCGCCGTCCGTGGCAGGACGGCGTCCCTCTCCACCGCTCCTACGGTGAAGCCCGCTAGGTCGTACTCCCCGTCGCCGTACATACCCGGCATCTCGGCCGTTTCACCACCTGCGCGAACCAGAAGTCAGATCGGTATAACACGTGCAGAACCCACGCTTCAATGTGCATATGTCATGATGTCGATCGGCATAACACGTGCAGAACCCACGCTTCATTGTGCATGTGTGCCATGGTGTCGATCGGCATAACACGTGCAGAACCCACGCTTCATTGTGCATGTGTGCCATGGTGTCGATCGTTATAACACGTGCAGAACCCACGCTTCATTGTGCATGTGTGCCATGGTGTCGTTCGGTATAACACGTGCAGAACCCATGTTTCATTGTGCATGTGCGCCATGGTGTCGATCGGTACAACACGTGCAGAACACATGGTTGACGTCGTGCACCGACGAACCGTGTGCGACCTAACCTAGGACATCACAGACAGAGGCATACATGAGTGGCGCATGGACACTGTGAATTTTTTTTCCCACGTGAAGCTAGCGCAAAACTTGGGTGGGTGAGAAAAAGAAAATTAAAAAGTTTACCCCACCTATCAGGGAGCACCCTGCCAACTTGCAGCCCTCCGCCACGCCAGCGATGACGTCCCTCGCGACCGTCAATTCCAGCTTTCCGCAGGCAAAGTAGTCCAGGAAGAAGAGGGCCTCTGCACCGTGGGCCAGCACGTCGTTGGCGCACATGGCCACCAGGTCCTGTCCTATCGTTGCATGGTCCCCGAAGGATTGTGCAACCTGATTAAAGGGTCAAACTCTAGGTTTTAGTTTAATAATTTTTAAGCGAACCTGAACTCGCCGGAAAAATCGCCCAAAATGGTCAGCCGTCTTCTGGCGACGTACGTATTCATACATTGACAAATCAAATTTTAGGATACCCACGGATGTTATATCTATCTCATCGCTTGCTCTGCATTCCAAAATATGTGATAACATGCCGTGCTTCGGAACATCAATTATGTTGCTCAAATTCAACGTTGTTCCTCCCACCAGCCACATCTAGAGACGACAATTTTGAAATAGCCGACGTTGGGATTCGGGGGGGGGTTGGCTCACTTTTAACTTTGTCCCCACGCCGTCCGTCCCCGATATCAGAAGCGGGTCCTTGTAACCGGACGCCCTCAGGTCAAACACGCCTCCAAAGCCGCCAATCGTGGACCGGCAGCCCGGCCTGGCGGTGGCCGATGCCAGCGGTCTGATGGCCTCCACCAGCCCGTCGCCCTCGCTGATGTTGACCCCGCTCGCGGCGTACGTCAGCCTCGTCATTGACCTGGCACAGAGGGAGGCGAACGGATATTCATTTTTACGCTAATTAGTTCATGAATATTCAATAAGTTCAGTTTGATGAGTACCGTTGGTCGGTTAAAGCAGCTTATCAAACACGGACGGAACCAGTTGTTTAGCTTCCCACGGTGCGAAAATCTGTCCGTCTGTGATCAGAATTAGACACCGTTACTGAAAAATTAGGACTGTTGGATTGTTCGAATTAGTAAGAATGTTGGACACGATATCTCGTCAACAGAGTGGAATAAATCTTTTCATTACATGACAGCATTGATTTTTTACCATACCATATGGTACTAAAAACACACTACTAGGATTGATAACAAATAATACCTTTGGTTGCAATTCTTTATTTGAAACTCAACAATTGCTTTAAGTTTAACTATATCTTTTAAGTTCCAATCCAACTCACTTTTGTCTTTCCAGGTAGTCACATCCTCGTTTTGAGATATCCGTTCGATGGAAAGCGCCCTCAAACTGTATTTTGCGAGCTGCATTCAAGGCCTTGGCAGCAGAATTGACCAGATCCTCGGTAACAGAGACTACAGCAAGCACACGACCTCCGGAGGTCAGTATCTCATTGTCCTTCAAAGTGGTACCACTATGAAAAACTAGCACCTCTTCCTTCTCCACTTCTGGAATTCCTGGTAAGGCAGGAAATAAACACATGTAGCTTGCTAAAGGCTGCTGCAGAGTAATGGTTGTTGGAGGATTGATCGTTTGAAGCCGTGACTCATCCCATAATCAGAATTGTCAGCAACCAAGCACAATTGGCATGACCAGATCTGTTATAATGAGGGCCCAAGTCGTTTACATGAACAAGGAGCACGTGACAAGAACCACATTATTTTTGACTCTCATTTAGATGGCAATGGGCAGTGGAATGACTATTCTCACCCACGTGGAACATTTCATGGCCTAACTGTACGAGTGGCCAGCTTGTTAACGTACATAGGCCTAGTACTAGCATCGATCTTTAATACCCTCGGAGAAGCATAAAGTTTTTGTGTAGTATGTCTGTATATACTTATGGTATAAGATAGTGAATTATAGAATGACGTTGAACTTCATAGATTTTTCCAAAAGATAACGTGACTAACATCAGGAAAACTCTTTAACTTGTACACAGGTACAACTCCCTGGTGTAATAATATCACTGTACATGTTGTGCACAGAAAATGTGCAGACATATACTGCTCAAGTTCACCACACAAATATCGTGGAAGGATACAGTGTGCTATAGTATTACTGATACAGACGTTGGAACATGATAACAAGAGCACAGGCCACTAGCAGGTTACTACGACAATACAAAACTTATAGAGGGCAGTTCTGGACCCAATAGGAAAATTATGTGCACTAAAAAAAGGTAGGAAACGCTGCACGACGGTCCCCTAGCTCTCACGACATTTGGCGGCGATCAGAGATTGCGCGAGGTAAACTATCATCGATAATCAAAGCAATCAAACAATAGCATTTAATTCTAAAAAAAAGCTGCAATCAATGGAATCACTTGAACATATAGTATATTATTACATTTTCACCTTATTTTGGCATGCAAATTACTTTTTGATGCTGGTATTCAGCAATGAACCCTGTGTAAGTGGTAACTGTTTCCATCACACGTAATGTCAGGCGTTTAGTTACATCCTTGCCGTGAGTGCATGTGACTGAAACTTCTGACACCATGCTTTTTCAATCATGGTGAAACAAAGGAAGGTAGCATCACCATTTTAACTTTCAATTTGAAAAACATTGTAAATCGTAGTAACTACGTTTAACTTAATAAAATTGTAGTTCCAAATGTTACCGGCGGTGTACTGAGGGTAGTAGTAGAATAACGTATGCCATATATTTAAGTTTTCTACTGATGCTCTAGATAAATAGGTAATTGGCATAGGGCCGATTGTGAGTCAGTAATCTGTACCTACCGATTATTGATAATCGGTCAAAACACTATAATAATGGTCTTGTGACCGTGGGTAAATGCATTTGATACGAGGAAGCTTATCAAGCGTACACATTTGGCATAAACGTGATGAAATTGGGTGGCCAGCCGACGTACGTGAGCGAGCCTTCAGGCTCCTCCCACTTTGTTGGTCCACTTAGCATCATGAAATAACTCCCTTCCTGGTGTACATTCAATATAAACAAGTCCATAAATTAAGGGTCAAAAAGGGTATAAATTTTATGCTCTTAACGATCTACCTCCAATATGAAACCCTTTCTTGTACGACCCTGGATAACCTCCGCTAGCTACGACGACTCCGACAGCACTCTGGTTCGCGTGAAACGCCGGCAGTGCGGACAGCAGGGTCCCCCCGATGCAAGCTCTCATCGTTTCGTAGAGGTCGCTCTTCAGGAGGGGGAGCACGACCTGCGTCTCGGGGTCGCCGAACCTGCAGTTGAACTCCAGGGTCTTGGGGCCGTCCGCCGTGAGCATGAGTCCAGCGTACAGGATGCCTGCGAGGAATCGGCGGCAAGTTAACGTTTTTTAATCGAGTTTTGTTTGTTCCCGCCCAGGCGGTGTTTTCTTTAGTCCCGGGCGTGACCAGGCTGGTATTTACTGTGACTGCTATAATTATATGCTATCCTACATTAACATGGCACCAGTGGCAAGAAATACCAAAAGCGAATGTGTGACGTTACATATCGTCTTGTTGTACTATAAAAGTTACTGTAGTTTTTGTGTCTGTGTTGTCAGTTTCTGACATTTAAAACTTTTGTTTTAAACTATTACCTGCAGTATTAATTACTTGTGGACTATAATTATATATCAATCATCTCAGAAGTTAGAACAGTTATTTTGCGAGTACCAATTTAGGCCTACAGCAGATTGCTATTTTCGTCAGGACTATAAGATTATTAAGCACATTACATGTCCGACAGGTTTATTTCGGTTATTTAGGAAGTTGCAATCCTACCAAATATTGCAACCATTGTTTATCCTAGGGAAGGACAAATCTGACTCTCCACCCTCAGATTCCTCCATTTGTGCAGGTAAGTAAAAAATACTGAAGGGAAACTATTTCCCACAGTAAACCACCTAACTGTCACAACACTTGGCAACCAGTCTTTGCCAAGGCAACTCACTGGTCAGTGAAGGTATATCCTAGGATATTATTATCTCTTTCTCTGCAGTATAAACTGCACAATCAGTTTGTGACATATTGATAGCTCTGAACATGTTTACAGCTTAATTATTTACAGCAATTAATATACAGCTCAATTTACATTCCAATTAACTGTTTTATGACTTGAAGTTGAACAGAGATGCGTTCCTGGAGTTACATATTTAGTAGCAGAATAATTAAACATTAGGCTAACTATAGGGTCAATTTAACGATTTTGAAAGTGAATTTGAGAACTCGCATACAACCAAAATGAACCCAAGAATTAAACAATATACCTACGTTTGCCAAATAAAGGATAAAACACGGATAAGTGGCTCTCTTTGCAGAGGAAAAATGCTATCTTCTGTAATTGTCAGCTTAATTACGATGTGCCAAGTTAACGAATGAAAATGACCCGTCCAAACAGAAACGTACCAATAGGCTATGATTGCTTTTGAGCCGAGAACAGAGAAACCTGAACGACATCACAGTTTGAACAATTCCTTGTTCGACTCCATCCACAAGCACAATACAATCAACAGTAATTATACCAAAATCAATAGGGAGCAACTTCTTATTCTGGACGACCCATGTCCCAAGTATAAAGTCTTTCTTCTTGCCTCCTTAATAATAGTTCCAAATTAAATGCACGGCAAAGTTTGAAGAAAATCAAAAAACAATTTTACCTTAAGACCCACCAACTCATTAATATGCACGTTTGATACAGGGGAAGGAAAAAAAACACCAGGGTTCAGCTATTGGCCATGATCAACGTCAATCCAACAACTTAGAGTCATCGTGTTTACACAGACAGGGCTTCTTTAGAAGCCTAAGAGGCTTCCTATAACGCATATGACACTGAACTAAACAAGCGAGGTGCCACGCACACAAAACACACTTCACGCCAACTTCACTGCATAGGTTCCAGAGTCTTCGGAACCAAAAAGGGATGGGAAGATCTTGAAAAGAATCATGAAGCAATAATAAGCAAACGTTTCTCACAAGACCATCATTTCTAGCATATTGGGAAAATGTCATTTCCTGTTAATTTACACTAAATGCCAATTATATCACTATCAGTACCGATACAGAGACCGGCAGTCACCTAGACCTGCAGTTACAGAGACCAGTAATCACTGAACCTAGACCCACTGATACAGAGACCAGCAATCACTTGAACCTAGACCCACCGATACAGAGACCAGCAATCACTTCAACCTAGACCCACCGATACAGAGACCAGTCATCACTTCAACCTAGACCAGCCGATAGAGACAATTCATGACTTTACCTAGACCTGCTGATACAGAGACCAGCAGTCAATTCACCCTAGACCTGCCGATACAGAGGCCATTATTGACTTCACCTGGACCAGCCGATACAGAGACCATTCATGACTTCACCTAGATCTGGGGATATAAAGAGACCATTAAGGACTTCTCCTAGGCTTGCCGATAAAGAGATAAAAGAGTTCACCTAGACCTGCTTCATCTTACCAACATATTCTCTTCCTTCTGCTTTCATTCCATCTACGGTCCTTTGAATTACTTCCACGTTAATCAACCGCAACATCGTTTCAGTCATCTATCAATGAACCAAGGACTGACAATGTAAAACAAAATCTTCCTTTTTATTCAAGTTTTGGTAAGTAAATAATATAATGAACTTGACTATAATGAACTTGACCCATATGATAGGATCATTTCTTATAGACCAGGAGTAACACAGGAGTAACATAATATAATTCTTTGTTCGTTTGCCCTAATTCTATTGTTTCCCTCCATTTCTTGTTTAATCTTCAGAAATCACATTACAGTTGAGAAGTTGAGACGTTTTCAGCACGAAACAGCAAAAGAGGGAACAGCTCATCCAAAGTACAGCGCCTATTCCGGTTGCCGAAGCCTCGGTGATATTTCAACTTTTTGTTTCAGATGCACGAGAGGGGACTTGAATCAATTCGTAATGTGTTAAATTGGGCTTTAGTTCCATAAGGGATCTCTTCTCAACTTGAGTGACGTAATTTGAACGGCAAGACATTCCTTCGTCGCAAAATTATACTGTAAAAATTACAGGGGCAGACGACACAGTTTTTTTTCTCCTGCATTACTTCTTAAGTTGTCATTGTTACGAAGATTATCTGTAACATGGGGAAAGTAGCAGGAACAGTAACCTATCAATACAGTAATAATAAAAAAAAAACAGGAATTCATTTGCATTTTTTGGAATTTGATTGATAACACGTATGTGGGTGAATGTGGGTGAATGCAGAATGTGGGTTAGCCCCAAGTTCATGGAACAAGCCATTTTAAGATCAAGGTTAAGACAGCTTGGTGTCTCCACATTATATCCACATCGATGTGACAGGAATTAGCTGCGAGCGCCAAATGTGAATGACAAATGAGTAAAAATTGTCCTTAGTTCAGTATTCTACGGGGGGGAAGTCTCATAAAGATGAATGCCGGGCTTTAACGAGATTTCTCTTTTCGACCAATACGTGGAAGATAACAAGGCAGACGCGTACTTACCCATCCCATCCAGCTCCGGGGAGTACGTAAGAAAACAAAGACGAAGGCGTTATAGAGGCTTAAAATGGCCACCGGGCAGAAGAGAGCCCAGCGATCGCGACGCTTATCTTTGACATAGCTCAGCTCTTGAGCAACACCGACGACCTCACCTGTGGATAGGGGCAGTATGCACCCATTCCCCCAGTGTTAGGGCCCTCGTCGTCATCGTATGCCCTCTTGTGGTCCTGGGCTGGTTGGAGGCAGGCCACGTTGGTCCCATCAGAAAATGCCAGCACCTGAAGAGGAAGTTCAACCTCTTGTGTAAAAACCTCCATGCATGACATCCATCTTCCCCTCCCACCTCCAAATCAAGAAAGAGAGATCGGATTCTCTCCGACCAAACACAGCGCATTCAAATGACCGCAGACCGTATCTTTACTAGTCTAGTCTGTCTATTCTACCATACAATATCTGTCCATACAGCAGATAACAGACCTCAAACACCCCAATTTACCACCAAGAAGGTCCAGATCCACAGTCCACGTAGCTGCCAAAGACCAGAGTAGCAAGAAGTCTTTGTCCCATATTTAAGTAACCATAAACAATTCTTGGAATTATTTTTCAGAATATCAACATAAAAAACTAGAGCCACTCTGCATCTCCCAACTTCACAAGTATGGAACGCCAAAACAGACATTAATTTGTCTACAACTCATGTGGCAATAAGTCATTCGGTGGCAAAACACATTGCCACATAATGACATAAACACTAAATATGTCGTTATTTGACAACTTCATCAATGCCAAACTAAAGTCCGACACACCGTACTGTTCGCCGTTTCGGACAATAATTTCTCATTATTCGTCAATTTGGTGTCACATAACGAACGACAAACGAAAAATTCAATCATTATGTAGCAACTGTAATATAACAACTTTTTCTACAAGTCGTTATTCGTCAATGTTGCAAAATTAATGTCCGTTTTGGCGTTCCATACACAAGCAGGGATCGACGGATGACCTCAGATGGCTAAAGGTCAAATCCCAACTTAGTCGGATCGCTAGATGACCTCAGATCGCCAAAGGTCAAATCCCAACTTAGTCACAAATCGATGACAACAGCTTTGCATGATATCCTCTACCTGAAGATGCGTTCTGGTTATTCCTTGCAACCCCACCGAACATTCATTCTTGTTTTCAATCAAATAAAGACAACAAAAAATACTCACAGAGACTTCTTCTCCTTCCAGAAGTTCTTCGATAATGACCGTTTCGCCAGCACTCCCAAACTTCTTGTCCTGAGAAATTGAATACGTTTATAAGGTAACGGTCATTTTCAAGTTAATTTCAACGAAACTACTTTTTAAAAAGATGTCTGGAATTGGGATTGGAACTTGAATAAGTTAATTCGAGTTCTACTTTCACTTATCTCCCAACCCTGCATTTCAGTTACTGCTGCCTCCTTAACTGGAATTGGCTACAAGTCAATACAAGTCCTACATTAAATTACCTCCAACCCTGCATTACCTGGAGAATGTCCAGAACTGCTGCACATGCTTCCTCCTTGGTCCTTGCAACGACGACTCCTTTACCGGCGGCCAGACCGCTAGCCTTGACAACCAGGGCCTTGTACGGGGCACTGAAAAAAGTTTGAAATAAACCTACCTTGAAGAGCGTTTTTTGGGGGGGGGTTCGTGCCTTGTTGAATCTTTTTTATATGAACAGATAGCGTCATTAAATTGAAGATCAAATCATGGTACTGCAGCACGTTTCGGAGGAGCACAGCCTATCTAAACCGTACAGTGTTGAATTTCAAAATGGGCATGCAAAACAAAATTGGAATATTTACATTATGAGTACGACGACGACGAGTAGGGCTTGACCGATGATCGGATGTGACAAGGGATTGGGCTGATAATTAATTAGCTATGTCAGCAAGACATTGAATCCACAAATATATCGACAAACTTCGAATACCCTTCCACCAACGTTTCCACAGTTACCACCAATTTGATAAATGTTCACTTGGTTAACTTTTATCAAATTATCTGATATATAGCTGCTAAACAATGAGCACGTCAGTATGTAAATAATTATTTTTTTTCTTGTGCAGAGGGGCCACCGGGACCCTTCCATTACGGGGAGATGATACTTGCCCGTTAATGTGATCGCAAGCTTCCTTAACGTCGCAAAAAGACCTCCATCTTGCTGTGGGGATGTCGTATTTATCCATGAATGCTTTAGAGAACGCTTTGCTAGCTTCGAGCTCCGCTGCCGCCTTGGTGGGGCCGAAACACGGCACCCCTGCCTCGCTCAGGGCGTCGGCCACACCTGCGGCCAACGGGGCCTCCGGCCCGACCACGACCAGGCTCACGTCGTTGTCCCGACACCAAGACGCAAGCTTTCGATATTCACCGTGAGGGGCATCTAGAAAGAGAAGGGAAGTTATATTCGAGGGTAGCTTGGTTAGCCACTGGCTAATCTTCCCCAAGGCCCTCGTGAATCCTTAACGAATCTGCAACCACCGGTGAGTAAGGCATAGTAACAGCCTCGGCTACAGTATAACGTAAAAATGATCACTGTGCACCATTATAGAGAAACAAGTCATCCAGAATACGTACACAGTCAGAACGATAAATACAAAAACAGTCAGTTAATTGCACTCCGTATTCATGGGTAGAGATATGGACAGTTTAGTTTAGAAACCCTGTCCATGTTGATCATGGATAAACACTGGCTTTTAGAAAGCCTTCTCTTTTGGCCCACTGTTCAGAATTCATATCCCATGCTGCTCCCGGGGACCGCCATTTAACGTCCCCATCCGACGGGCGTGGGTGTACCTCGAGTCACTAAACACCACGGGGCACCGAACCGATCAACACTTTCAAAGCGGCTGTGCTGATCGAGGCATGTCTGGGAATGATCGAATCGAGGGAAAACAATTTACCCGACAAGCACAAACCTAACCATTGAAATGTGACCTTCCCCTTGGAATCTTAACATCTATAAACCTCGGACATGCCAGCTGGCTTCACAGTATAACCTGGTAGGGTGTGTGCGCACCACAAAGGCCCCCCCCCCCGAAACCTGGTGGGGTGAGATTGATATTTCACCATTTTCAAATATTTTCAAATAAGTACAACTGTGAAACACCCGCTTACCAACATTTCTCACTTTCTTCATTGAAGATGTGCCGGCATTCCCTGGAGCTACCCAGACCTCGTGAACAAGGTCGGACTGAGCGATCTTCCAAGCGATGGCGTGCTCCCTTCCACCTCCTCCGAGCACTAGTACTTTCTCAGCCATGTTTTCTCGAAACCCTCCTGTGGAAATGTTTGATAGAAGACGCCTAAGACATTTAACTTGCCCCATAAAAATCTGTTTAATAATCATCAACCACTCTTAGCAAAAACTATGTGGTGCGGTGGTAGTCCACTGTAAAAGGACGTAAGGTAGGTCTAACTTCCATGTTAACATACTTGCATACAAAGTATGTGTGAAGCAATTAATCTGAACATGCGCACTAAGTAGCAGTTTTTACGTAGAAAATGTTACGTATGTACTTCATGGTAAACAAATATAGTTAATGTATGTATGTGTATCTGTTAACTTAAACATACCAATGTAGGTATCCTATATTTGAACTAAGTATGTACTACTACTACTTCATGTTGTAAGTTCAGTCAAATATAGTGAGAGGAGTCTACAGGGGTGGGGGGAGGAGGGGGTTACGTCTTTGAAAAATTCCGAAATCTCCATTGACTCAGTGAACATTACTTACCCAGAAATGTTTAGAGTACGAATCCATTAGAAGTACATGTGTCTGTAGATACTAGCCTATCCCCTAAATTAGTTAATTACACATACCCGTGGTATGTATCCTAATATTCCTACATTTGACTTCATGTGGTAAGATCACCTAAGTAAAATATAGCGTATGTAACATGCATGTGTACATGTGAAGGACAAAGTCCCCTCTCTTATTCTTAAGGGGGAGGTGTCTACGTGGGCTGAACGTAAAGGATCCAGTGAACCACAAATACCCTAAATTCTACCATTATCGGAAAAATAAAGCAAGTTTACAATGCTAAGTTCTTTCTACTGGCCTACCTAGGACTATAGACAGTGACCAAGTACTGTGACTTAGTGAGAAAAACAACTTGCAAAGGAGAAACAATTACCCGAATTTACCGAAAACCGAGGGAGGTAAACGACCCCTTGTTTGGAGGAAAAAGCAGCTGCCCGCTCTCACTGGCTTAGGGATCGAGGAGCACTAACGAGTTAACGCCAAGGGTTAGACCCGTCGGCCAGTGCTGAACCTTTTGTTTTTACAAATTTAACCCGCCAGAAGATTAAACACATGTGGGAGAGGGGATTAGCCTAGTACTATTGTTGCAACAGTGGTATTTGCTTTCTTCGGTAAGCTGACCATTTTTAAGCATAAAATATGCCATAACACCCGGATCCTCATAGTTATGGCGCGCCAAAAAGGACAAAAAATAAAATAAACGATGATCATAAAACTTATAAAGGCATATTAGATATTACATAGGAAGTGAATGATGTAAAGACATGCTTTTATCATGATGTACTAAGATTAAGATGATGACATAAAAAAAACAACTTACGCTCATGATTACTGTGCCGAATCCATGACTTTTTCAGAAGGAGGTGGGGAGACGGTTAGAGGATACGGGAGGGGGAGTCCGGGAGAACGCCATGGGCGAACTGCCGTTGTATTATATTGATCATAGACGGTATTACTGCATTTGAAGTTATCCGAGGCAGATGTGTTTATATCTCTCAAAAAAGCACCGTGACTGCATGAATGGCAGGGAGGGTGGAGCCTGAGCCGGGTCTACGGGGTTTTAACCCCAGTACCCTCCTCATATATTTTTTCTCATCATGCACCGGTCACATCATAGCACATCGGGGTACCCGGCGGTTAACCGTTCGACTTCACGTCACTGAACAATACCCAGTTCCCCCAGGACAGAACTTGACAGGAAATTGAGCTGCGAAATATTCTACCCAATTAACCCATACCCCACCCCTCCCCTACCATGTAACCATGAGTTCCCTTTTCGGGGATACCTAGCAGGCCAGACATATTTGGGGGCGGGGAACCGGCCCTCTGCCGGGCCAAGGCACCGAGCTTGCATGAGGTATGTAGTCCGCCTCTCTTTGCCTCAGCCCAAATCATGCAAGCTATTGTTTTCCCCATTTTCCAAGAATGTTAAATAATTATTATTGAGATTCGCGATGAAGAGTAGTGTGTGCGGTTTGTACCGTACTCTACGGGTACCCTGGCCGGCAGTAGCCTAGCTATACCTGCTCAAGTTATTTACCAGCAGTCATTCGGTATTGCAATAGTGCGGTACATTATCATGCTCACTTATTTCCCCTTCATATCCAAATAGTATGTACCGTGTATGTATCGGGTAATCACAGTCCTCGAAAACGCCAATGACTCAGTCTCGGCCTATCATGCTCCCATCATCCCCAAATTCACTCAGCCCAGTAACTCACTCCAGTTACAGAACATGACATAAAAAGTATTGGTAAACATTTTACCCAGTGAAGTTCTCTGTGGAGGTACTTACTACCCAGGAGTTAGTTGATGGCAGTTCATATGACTTCCGATTCAAGGGTAGTCTAATGCTGGCCTAGCTAGCTCTACCATCATCATGGTAGTCCAATATGATAATGCTTATAGCAGCTGCATTGCTTAGACTAGTACTAATATTGAAGCTTTCCCTGAATAAGTTAGACCCCATCTGGAGTATGCTGTTCAGGCATGGAATCCATATTTGGCTAAGGATAGGTTTATTCTTGAACGTGTTCAGAG
>JAODAG010033255.1:3207-15411 GCA_027574785.1 Orphnurgus asper | reverse complement strand
GGGCAGTGGGTTTGTCAAAGACAGGGCAATAGGTTTGTCAAGACAGGGCAGTGGGTTTGTCAAAGACAGGGCAGTGGGTTTGTCAAAGACAGGGCAATAGGTTTGTCAAGACAGGGCAGTGGGTTTGTCAAAGACAGGGCAGTGGTTGGTCAAAGACAGGGCAGTGGTTGGTCAAAGACAGGGCAGAGGGTTGGTCAAAGACAGGGCAGTGGGTTTGTGAAAGACAGCGCAGTGGTTGGTCAAAGACAGGGCAGTGGGTTTGTCAAAGACAGGGCAGTGGGTTTGTCAAGACAGGGCAGTGGGTTTGTCAAGACAGGGCAGTGGGTTTGTCAGTGGTTGGTCAAAGACAGGGCAGTGGTTGGTCAAAGACAGGGCAGTGGTTGGTCAAAGACAGGGCAGTGGGTTTGTCAAAGACAGGACAATAGGTTTGTCAAGACAGGGCAGTGGGTTTGTCAAAGACAGGGCAGTGGTTGGTCAAAGACCAGGGCAGTGGTTGGTCAAAGACAGGGCAGAGGGTTTGTCAAAGACAGGGCAGTGGGTTTGTGAAAGACAGCACAGTGGTTGGTCAAAGACAGGGCAGTGGGTTTGTCAAAGACAAGGCAGTGGGTTTGTCAAGACAGGGCAGTGGGTTTGTCAAAGACAGGGCAGTAGTTGGTCAAAGACAGGGCAGTGGTTGGTCAAAGACAGGGCAGTAGGTTTGTCAAGACAGGGCAGTGGGTTTGTCAAAGACAGGGCAGTGGGTTTGTCAAAGACAGGGCAGTGGTTGGTCAAAGACAGGGCAGTGGTTGGTCAAAGACAGGGCAGAGGGTTTGTCAAAGACATCATAAAACACCTGAACATCTGAAGGCAGTCACAAGACATAGGGGGGTGGATGGTAGCAACAGCTTTACTCCTGGAGGCACAAATTGACCTCCATAGTTGTGGATGCAGGCACGGATCGTGAAAACGTGCTGTGTCAGGGCCCATGCAGTAGAAAGCTCTGGGGTCCAAACCCCCCAAGAGCTCTACCAACTTGGTAAATGAGGGGGGGGGGTGATGCTAAGCTGAAACAATTTCATCTCCATTAGACCGATCGCATCTTTAATCTGAAAGCACACGATACCAAAATGGACGACCGCCTAACTTTCTGTGACAAATTTTGAAAATAATTTTGGTTAAAGTATGAATTGTGACAATGGCACTCACTATGTCGACACTATGTCAATATTGTGCACCAAACCTGGAGAGGAAACAGATGGTAGCTGCAAACCATTCTATCATCGGATAGCTGGAAAAAGAAACTATCCAAGGTGGTCGAGATACAGGAAAATGGTACAGGCAAATGTTTATACGGACAAGGGCCTGTTTTTAAGGAACATGTATCTATGGATAGTGTACTTTTTTTACTTCCTGGGCAGCACCTTCAATTTGACACTTCATGTTGTATATCACTGAAGTTGGTGTTACATTTTATTGTAAATTATCTCTTAATTGAAAGAATTTCAATAATGGCCAATTTTGTTACATTGGATATACCAAAATATTTTCCACAGGGGTAATACCAGAATGTTCCATGGGTGTATCCCAGCACATGTTCCACAGGTTTGTCAGAATATATTCCACTGGTATATACCAGAAAATGTTCCACATGGCTTGTCAGAATGTTTCATGGGTATGCCACATTATGTTCCACAGGTACACTGGAATATGTTCCACAGGTATATGTTCCACTGGTATACATACCAGAACATATTCCACGGTTTATTCCTGAACATATTCCATGGGTTTGTCAGAATACATTCCACGGGATACCGGAATATTTTCATCAGGTATGGCAGGTATGTTCCACGGGTATGCCAGAATGTTCCACAGGTACGTCAGAATAAGTTCCATGGGGTATGCCAGAATGTGTACTGAGAGTGTATATAGAATATATTTTGTGGGTATACCAGAACGTTCCGTAGGTATACCAGAATATGTTACATGCGTATGCCAGAATGTGTTCCACCGGAATACCAGAATATAGGTTCCACATCATTCACAAATCTTATTAGACATTCTGCTTAAATGATGATCCATGCAAGAGATTATGAAAAATTGCATTGTTTTTCATGGTTTTCCCTCCAAGATGCTGCAGTGCATTGTGGGGATGGTAGAGAAAACCAAGCGAGCGCTGGCGGTCCTTCATCAGAGGAGCATCCAGGATAGGGAGGAGTTGGCCCTCTGGGCCCGTAGGCACTCGCAGTCGCTGGATCGGAACTTTAACAAGAGGCCGTCGTCGGGGGAGGCTGCAATCTCTCCAGTAGAGGACAGAGTGACCGAGGTTAAAAGAAGGGCTGGTACGTCACAAGCAGAAGTATCAAACCAAATGGGTGAATGCCAAACATTAATCATTCTCTCTATTAAAGCACTCGCTTAAACCCATCCCCCTCCCGCTTCTCCACCACATTTCATTGGTGCTTCGGGGGTGGTGACAATGAGGGGAAATGGATTTCTGCTCGCTTCACTATCTAGAGCTTTTGAGGACTTATATCGGTTGGTTCCGCTTAGTTAGACGCAGAGGGCCCTACCACTCATTTGGCGGCATGTCTCTCTGTTTGTCAAAGCGTAGAAATGATACTGCTCCCAGAGTGCTGGGTCCCATGTTGACAAAGCCTTAACACGTAGGTCAAATGTCTGTTAGAGCCAACAGAGGTCAAACGCATGATATGCTTCAAAATGCTTCTCCTCCCAGAGACTTTAATCGGTACTGACCAGAACAATGGTCAACGCTATTGGCTGAGTAGTGATTAACAGGCTTTTGCAGAAAGTCATAGATAATTGTCTTGAAATGTGGGTAGGAATGGAGGGTGAATATGCATTATGAAATACCTTGTAGCATCGGAATGCATTTCTGCATTCTGGTTGATAGGCTCCAAGCTAATGTGAGTATCTCAGTTTTGTTTTATCTTATTCTTTCCATATATATATATATGTACACACACATGCACATTGGGAGATGCTTATGTTGTTGCCTTCTTCTGGCTTATGTTTCGCCTAATCCTTCCTTTTATTTGTGTTATTTGTAAAAACGTTAGATATTCTAAAATTAACATTTATGCTGCGTCTGTCGTCGGTTATTTCCAGCACCATCTTGTCGATCATTTTTCTTGCCGAATATTTGTTTGGTTCATCCATATTTCGACACATTTAATTTGGTAAATTAACAATGCTCATTATGCTCATTTTATAAGATTTGCATCCAACACTTTTTCAAAAGAAGCGTCCAGGTCTTAAAGGACCGTATTGTGTAAAGTGTGCAGTTGGTTGGTTGCCATGGGAACTGAGATACTGTTTTATAGTACATTTCCATGATTACCAAAATAATGGTGACATGCAAGTTATCTTAGAGGATAGATACGCCTTAGTGAAAGTGTTGGACAGAAGCAAGTGAATACAGCCATTCATAACTTGTTTGTCTTCCAGATTTCCAAAATATTCACTTAACTTTTCAGTTGAAGACTCTGTTGTTGAGGGCTTAAGTTTTGTGACACCATCAATCCTTGAATTATTCAAAGCGTGGAACATGAAACTGGAACATGATGAATAGTCTCGGTTATTATTCAATAGCAAGTGGTTGCTCCTCGAAATATAAAAGACAGATCTTGTTTCGCCAGTCTAAGAGACATATCCAGGGGGAGGCTGGAGTAAAAGCAGTAATAATACCAACCCCCCCTAACCCTCCCCATCAAAACCTCCTGGTTCAACAACCGTGTCACTGAAAAACATGGTGCAGGACAGAAGAATATAATTATCTTTGTATAATCTGTATATCCAGTTCAATATGTTGCAATATGTGTATAGCCCTTTTATCAGTGCATTAAGCCTATTACTGCTAGTCAACTTAATAAAGGGTGTGAAATTTTTAGGAAGAAACCTGCCACATCAATATAACAAAGTATTACCAAGGCCAACATCCACAAGGCCAATATCCATCCTTGTTTGAGGCTGGATTCAAGGACAAGGAAGTGGTTTAAATATTAATAACGAGCAGACCACCATTTCCCCCCCCCCTCCCCCCTCCACCCTCTTTCTGGTCACAGAGGAGGCCGTCAATGAAGTCAAGAGGCAAGCGGTGTCCGAACTGCAGAAAGCCGTAGCCGCTGCGGAACAGAAGGCCAACGAGATGGTGAATGCAGAGAAAGCCAAGCTTGACCAGTCGATAGTAGACGCCAGGCAAAAGGCTGCAGAGGAGGCCGTGTCGTTACTCAATCAACAAGAAGATTCCAGTGAGGTGAGGTGAAGGACGTTGCTTAGAGGCAGGGTGGTGTCTCAGCACAGCAGAATGGAAAGCTAGCTAACTAGGGAGGATGGAACAAGGAAGGATATTTCCCTTAACTGTCTATTTGTGTCTTATCTGATTCCTTCTGTACCAAACATAATGGCCAATGGGTTCATCCATCTGGTTACGAGCCGGTGGTCAAGACATGAAATTCTTCAACTTGCAGGGACTCCGACCAATGTTGCCGTTTCACCCCCATCCCCCCCCCCTCCAGGAAGACAAAACGTTGTCACAGGTCACGAGGGGTCAAATTACAAAAACCTGGTAAGAATTACGAAAGTGGGATGTTAGTGCATTAATATTGAACCTTCGTCATGGATTCCAGTGTCGAGAATACAGTGTCGAGATTACTCGCCTGATCTCTCTTCGCAGAATTGTTGGAACTGCGGACGCAAAGCAAATGAGACCTGCAGCGGTTGCAATACTGCGAGGTACTGCGGGTCCTTCTGCCAGCACAAAGACTGGGAGAACCACCACCGAATGTGCAGCCAGTACGTAAACCAGCAGTCCAAACCAGGGAGCAGTAAAGGAGGTAAGCGGTAAATTTGTATGTCGTGGCAATAGTGGATGCACGGTGCGGTTCCAAACCAGACCACGAATTAGCCGTAAGGACCATACAGTTGACGATGTACAGCGTGTGGGCACGGTCGGTGGTAGCAGTAGTGTCAGGTGCCAAAGATGTTTGAGCAATCGATTCGACTAGCGAGTGGTTTAGTTTAGTGTTGGGGTAGGAAGCTTCTTAGGCTGATAAAGAAACCCCGTCTGTGTCGACGATCATGGATAAAAACGCTGGCTTTAAACGATTCCTTTTCGACCAACGTTCTGTCGTTCAGGCACGTAACCAACCATCGCGGGGCTGCCATTCGACCTCCCCACGCGACGGATGTAAGTGTACCTCCATCCCCTTCGACCACTTTCTCAAAGACCAACGAGTGAGAGCACCCTAGGCCTCCTTGCTTCCAGTGATTTTTAATTTGGTTATAGTTGCAAGTGTGGTCCATGGAGCCTGTGTCATTCGGAGCAAACCTCTCAGTAACGGGTATCGGAAACCTTTAGCAATGTCTAGAGCTAAAATGTTTAGCGAAAATGTTAGTCAAATTAATTTGTTGCTATTGTAAAAAGAAAAGAGTTGACCAATTAAAGGTCCAGATGAGGTCACCTGATGGAAAGGCCAGATTTTGTGCCTCTGAGCCGTTATAGCAAGAGGGCCTGCTGAGCACAGTCTCAATCGGGTACATGGAATTTATATCAGTTGCCTTCAAATACCCCTTCGATAAGCAACCGTCGTTGCTCAGTGAAGTCCATTTTCTTACCCTCCGATCACGAAACCCTGTACGGCCCCGTCCTCCGGACAGACCGACGACCGAAACTGTACTTCGTTTTTTTCTTTCAGGCTTGCCCGAAACGACTAGTACCTCTACTAAGGTCGGCACAGCACCTCCCACCATAGCCTTATTGAGAACGTCGTCGTCGCCGCCGACTGCCAGTCCGACAAGCTCCCACCATTCATCCAACTCTCCCCGCACCAGCTCACCGAGCCGGCAGCCCATTGCGGTGGAAGGAGCTCGATGAAGACCGCACCACAGCGATGGCGGCGGGGTGGGGGAATCTTTCTGTGATGTGTATAGCCTCATTTTCCTTTTAGAGAGAGCTCGGAGACTCGAGTTAACACCGTCGTGGGGAGGATGCTTGCCGAATTGCTATTTACCATCTGTACGGACGATCAACGAATCCGTGTTAGGGAATGCGCAATGCTTGCCAAATAAGTGGAGTCGTATTAGTCTTCATAAAAAGGATGTTAAATCACCGGCCAAGGAATGCGGTGCAACATCCTTCATTCATCACGTCTCGTTTCATCCGCTTACTCTAGGTCTGGTCCGTGTTCATTGTCTGTCGTCGTGTATTCCAGCCTGTCGTAGAAGATCAATGGGGTTTTTTGTTGCTAGCCCTTTCCAGCCCACCTTCTCGGCGTGCACGCATCGTCGTAAAACCTGTTCACGATTGGAGTATATATATATATATATATATATATATAGCATCCAGGGCTTCCGTACAAGCTCGGACAAGCTGTGTACGACCAGGCTGTAATCTTCAAATCGGGTGGCCGTAGGCGACTTCCGTGGTTTGTCCGATGATGTCGCAGCCGACACCGCCGCTCATCGGAGCGCTCACATTTCGCGGGTAATGCAGCACGTTGTACCTGTAAAAATCTGTTTGTCACTGTTCCAGCCAGACAGCTCAGAACGAATCTGCGGTCCACATATGGACCACCTGGGTGCTCATGATTCGTGGTGTTTAATTTGTCTTTTGATTTGTCTTTCATGTGGTGTAGGAACCCTCATCTGGCTATTTGTACTGCCATATGACTTGTTAAAGCCTGCTTTACCTCTCCTGAAATCTATGTTCCGGTTAAATTTTCACATGGTTTTTGTCGGTGAATTAATCATACACCGTTCAGTTTTGGTAGTCCTTCTACAGTCCATTAAATCAAACCATTTACGATGAGGAGTACAGCTTTTAGTTAGCTGCCAAATTAAATCCAACAATATCATGTCTTCATGAAAGGTTCCAAACTTGTTTTGTTGTTTATAAACAACAATAAACCTCATAAACATATAAATTGTTTATATAAACCCAACAAAATCATGTCTTCATGAAAACTGTGGTTACTAGTTCGAAGATCTGTTTTGCTGTTTCAGGCATTGTATAAACCATCTGATGTATAAATATATTCATACCTCAAAGTTTATTTTTCTATATTTTTTTTTGGTCCATTAATTTTGCAGCAGTATTAGCTCATATGAAATAACACTTCTCATCAAAGTAAATTCATGATTCAATCTTCATTACAGCAATATCAGACATCTGATGTATAACTTACATTAAAGCGATGTCAGACATCCAGTTGTGTAACTTACATGAAAGCGATGTCAGACACCAGATGTAATATTTTGGTTGTTTTTATCTTTGACTTGTATTTGATGTGTTATTTTATTTTCTATGTATACTTGGTTTAGGGACACGCCTTTATAAAAAACGGAGCTTAGACAACAGTTTTGTCTGGGTTTGTACGTGTGGTTATGGACCTATACAGAGGCTTACATATGGCTTAGATAGTTTATTCATGTTGAATTGTCTGTACTCTGGGAAGCCATGATAAAATTGCAAGCACTGCAACTTGAAGAACTTTGTGAACCAATCTGTACAAACCCTTCTTCTCAGCTGTTTGATTTAGAAAGTTCACTTTTATACAACTGAAATTTGGAAAGTTTCATGCTATACTCTCAATGGTTTGTTCTGCTTTATCTGTACAAAACATTTCTATGGTCTTTGTTTAAAGTAACTGCTTGGCTTGTATGTTCAACCTGGAATCTGCTAACCAACCATTTCTGTTAGACTAAGTAAGTTCTGTTTTCAAAATATTCTTCTCTTCTACTCGAAAACGACTGGCAACTTGCGATAGAATTTGGTTGTGCGACAGCTACAAAGTGTAGCAGACAATGGTAGGTATTGTATCTAATGAGTCGTTTGTTGTATATCATGTCAATGACAGATCCCTTGTCTAACAACAGGATGTACTCAGGATGTACCTATTGAATTATTTGAAGAGAAACAAGTTAGTGGTATATCCTGTTGATAACAGATCCCAGGTCCAAACTTGGTTATGTTGATACCATGGAGAATAGATGCTGCAACATCATTCTCTAAAAGTGATTGTTGACAAGATCGTGATTGATTTTACGTTTTGTCAACACGGTTTCATGCTGTCCATTATGATTGCCAAAGAGCGACATTATGTTCAAAGCATTTTGAAAATTTTTTACTTGTGGCCATTTTGGCTGCTTGAAAGCCTGTGTTGGAAAAAAAATAAACTTTATAAATACTGTCTGTCATCGATGAGGTTGCTGCTGGCTTCAAATGCTGCTGGGTGGAAACAGCATTACTTTATCTTTTTTATATTCTACTTTTCTCCTTCATGATGATCGTTTGTTTTGTTAAATCACTCTCATCACCTTGGCAGTAGGCGATGCTTCCCCTTGCTGTGTGTGTGTGTGTGTGTGTATGTCTAAAACCCCTGGCCAGCATGGATTCCACATGGAGTAATGTTCTGGATCTTGGGCATAACCGACTAACATCTCATGAATGGACTTCAAAGGATCGCAGTCAGTGGTTGTATTAATCAGGAACATGTCCCAACGAGGTCTACATGACGATATCAAATGTACCCTATTTCAGGACATCCCAATCCATTTCCCCCCCCCCCAAATCATTGACTGCTTAGATATCATTACATTAGAAAGGATGGTACGTGAATGCATCTGAATGACATGTTGGTGATGTACATTAGCAAAAAGGTTATATATACCTCATGGAAGTCATTGTGAAGAATCAAATGGTTACATGAGGGGGTTGTCAAAATAGTATTATTAATTTATGATGGGTATTTCAGAACTACCAGTGACTTATTATTATTATCTGTAGTATCTATTACATAATAATAAATAACTGAAGCTTATGACCCATCAAGATGGCAACACTCTTATAACTCTGATAACAATACAGCCAGAATTCATGTCATAGACATTCTGACCTGACATAAAGAATGTTAAAGCTGGTGATACAAGTTAGATTTTGTTCTCGAAATCGCCTGCCATCTTTTCGTGTGCTAATCCAGCAGACTGCAATTCAGTCGTTTTACGTTGTCTGTCCATCAAGCTCGTTCCCAGGTTATCAGCAGCATTTACAGACCAAATTACATTTTCAAGTCTCTACTTTATCGTTGAATTATTTTTGTTCATAATATTTGCAAATACTAACACTTGAAGAAAAAAAGTATGTAAATCTCTATCAGTGGGTAAGGCCTGATGGTTTCATTGTACAGAAAACTTATTGTACAACACAGATGAGTATCAACTTCTAATGTCTTGGCATTCTGTTTTTCTTATCTCCACGTTTCTTTCTTACTTTCGATACTAATTACCGGCCAATTATTACCTATACTCCAGCAGAAAGACATCCGGGGGGGGGGGTCTCGCCCTCATAACGGGCACCATTCAACAAAAATTGCAGAACCATTGGGCAGGAGGGATTATGGGCACTGGCCGCTCCTCGGCCTGGCATTGCCTATACCCAGTCGTCGGTCGCTCCATCTAGAGAGTACACTCATCCAGGGGGGGGGGGGAATTAGCTGTTGAGAACATTTCAAGTCTAGCATGTTCTTCTTTTCGGCTGAGCGTTTGTGACTGCGTTAATTAAGCCTACACCTAAGCTATAGCCTACCTAAGCTATAGCCTATACCGCTGGCAACTTGGCTCCAAATGCGTCCGAAGCTTTTTGTCAGAGACGGAGAGACCATCGTCAACCGTGAGAGCAACTGATAATAAATTATAAAAAAAATAAACGTCAATAGGAAAAAGTTGCCGCATACGGAAAACTAATACCGTACCGATGGCTTCATGGAGCGATGATCGCTTTTGCGGCCCTCGACCTCATCAGGACCCCAAAACGCATAAATGGGTAATGGGAATAGCACCATGCAGCTGCTGAACATTCAATGCAAGCAATTTTTCAAGTACCGCTTCTCCATCCGTAGCTATACGGACCGGATCCGACCCCAGGTCATGTTTTTTTTATACTGATCAGAAATCGGCCAAATGGTAATGAGCAATGTGGACCTGATATATATCCAAACCTTTCAACTATGATCTTTAAAAAGCCAAAAAAAATTAGTTATAGCCTTTGAATGAGGTCCTCTGCCTAGCTCTTACCTCCTCCGTAGTCAGGCGCCTTAATTCAATAGGGTGGACCCACTGGGTCGCCAATCATACCAGGACAGGACTCCTACCCTGTTTACAAATTAATATAAATAAATATATAGTCATATACAATAACTATGAAATAAATATAAATAAATAATACAAAATAAAACATGCATAGACATTCACCTGACACGGTATCCGAGAGACAGTACGGTAGGATTAGCAAGCCTATGCACTCGTGGATAGTGATGAGATCGTGACAATTTATGCTAATATGAAGCTGTACCTAACATTTACTAACACCTTCCTGCCACGTATGAAGTTAATCGCTCAAACGGTTGAGAGGTTATTTTAAGTCATATCTACATACACATTAATGTTCATGGAATGAGCACCAAAACAATGGGACATGACTCATCATGGCGCCTCTACCCGTCGAGTGTAACATAATTCAAACCTGCTGTTCTTCAAACGATTTGTGGTTGATCTTGTGGTGTTGAGGACGGCCCGCACTGGTTTGAATGGTGGGGTTGGTCTTCCAACAGAACCATGCGCTAAACAAGTTACGTGGCACTACACCCGCCCAATGATTTTTGGCCTTAGCAGTCCGACCGAAGAACGGCCGGGGCAGGCTGGGAAGTGGATTAGAGGGAAGTTGGCATATATGCTGCAGCCTTGTTTGGGTTAGATCCCAACTTCTTTCGTGGGGGTGGGTTTTCTGAAACACCCGTGGTGCCTGTTAATTAAGGACGGACCGCACTCCGGGGCCGGCCCGGCTGAGTCCTCCAACTGAGTCATATGCGCTACACATTACGTGGCACTGCATGCCGCTAACCCAACTGACTTACTTCCCAGCCCCATGCAGTCCTGTGTTTATCGGACTGCTAAGGTTACACGATCACTGGGCGAGTGTAGTGCCACGTAATGTGCAATGGCTTTGTTGGATGACATAACCCAACCATTACTATACTACATACACTTACACATGATCTTATAGCAGAAAGGCTTCATTTGGCACACACAGGCATATAAACAGTTACGACAGACTATTAAATGTTTAGAGGACTGTTTACGTTGTGCCTATAGAGGACGCTATTGATGATGTATTTCCTCTCTAAGAAAATGATTTGTCACATTAACAACCATAATAAAGGCGGGCACCATCTCATCTACTGGCGGCGGGGTAAGTAATGGTGGTTTAACTCCCTCGCTCTACACCAGTTGGAACGAAAACAGATAAACCTTTAAACCGATAAGCTAAACAATGTATCGGAAGCAGTACGATATAAGTATACGATTGACATACAAAAATATAAATAACCACTTGCGCTACTTGCCTGATCCGAAGGTTAACAGTCGGTTACGAGGTCGAGAACCCTTGACAGTAAAACAATGGTGGTTGCAACTTAATTACATTAAGAGGAAACGATTTCAAATTAATGTGAACCCGTCCTCCAACAAAATAGGCATGAGCTACACGTGACACTGCGCTCGCTCAATGACTTTCCAGTCAGGTCGAAACAAGAATTGAGGATGGGAAGTGGATCAGTTTGGCACGATGATGGTACCCCCGTGGCATGCATCATATACGACAGATGTTTGGTTTTAGAGCCAATGCTCTTTCTTGGGTGGGATTTCTTCAAAGGCAAAGGTACGATTTAAGTTGAGTGTTATTGTAAGGTGCTATTGTATTGGGTGTAGACATTAAGTATAGTGTGGGTGATTTTCTATACTGAAATTCTATACTGAATTTCTTCATGTTAGGTTCAATATTTTCATCTAAAAAGTGTTACAACATCGCAACGCTTCCAGGGGATTCACTCACTGGGCCGCCCTAGCTCTCAGGTGGCTCCCAGGTGTTCCTCTGGTGTCTTCCTGGTGTCTCCCTACCGTGGCGTCTCCCTGATGTCACCCTGGCGGCTCCCTGGTGTTCCCTGGTGCATAAATGATGTCTCCCTGGCGTCTCCCATGTGGCTCCCTGGCCGTCTCCCTACCGTATCTCTGATGTCTCCCGGATATCTCCCTGGCGTCTCCTTGATGTCTCCCTGATATATAGCTAGCGTCTCCCTGCGTCTCCCTGGTGTCTCACAGGTTGCTCCATGCCGTATTTTTGGCGTCTCCCTGGCGACCCACTTGGCGTCTCCC
>JAODAG010033254.1:22237-42191 GCA_027574785.1 Orphnurgus asper | reverse complement strand
TTCGACTCCCCCCCACCCCACGGTAACTTATTTCCAAATGGTTGTTTTCAAATGAAAATGTTACAATACTAGTCATTACATATTTTTAGTTATTTTATAGCGCCACCAATTTGCCAGGTATGCAGCTATGAATCGGATAGATGCTCTCCTTTTTTGCGCATTCTTGGTCATTCAATTCAGTGTGAACAGAATTATCGTCCCAAGCTATTTATTTATATTTGTTTGTTATGACAGCTAGACTTCCTTTTAGACCTATAGTTACTTGACCTAATTAAGTATAAAATATGTTATAGTTCAGCATTTCTTAGACGGTGGGATTTATCCTTTTGAGTTGTCTTTTGAGTTGAAAAGATTTTGCTTGATGCTAGTGTATCCGTAACCATACGCCACCATGTTTTGCAGCCTAACGTAACATAACATTAGTCATAGGCTAGGAAACGTTCTTTCTTGTCTTCATGGCTTGGCTGTAAATTGGTCATATCTTGGGTCAATAATTATGCATATACCTGGATATTAATATTTATGGAAAGAGGAATTCAAAACAAACATAACTATACCTACCTGCCCAAGTAGTAGTTGGATAACATGGGATGTTTTTCCAAATAAATTATTTAAGCAAATTTAATGGGCTAATTTGCATATTTAATGAGGTCTAATAAGGCTGGCAATCAACTGTATGTGTTCCTCTTATATATATATGCACTTTGACATTCGATGCATAATTTCTGAAGTTAACCCTAATGACCTTTGACTTAAAAATCACATGAAACTTGCACATGGTGATCCTGACCAACTTTTAACCAACTTTTGTGGCATACGAAAGTTTCACGACCTTTGACCGAAATTGTGATTCAATCCCTCATTATACTGTAGTACTTGACGATGTGGACGAAAAGTTCGTCAACATCGGACCAACAGCGTGTGTGAGTATTAGCCTTTCTACAATGAGGCAGACAGATAGAAGTACACATTGCCATGGCATAAAGTCCATTGGCACTAGTCTACTGAGCTGATAGGCTCCTCCTTACCAGGACCTGTGGGGCATCGTCGGTTCATTTGGCCTAATAACCCTCGTAGATATTTTAATCTGCGAGACCAAAGACGGCCGCACTAAAAATGTTGCATTAAGTCTATCGAACACGTCCACGCCATATATGACCTCAATACTCAAAAACTTCCGGATTATGGTGAATTTTCCCAACTGAAACAGACATTCAATTCTTGAGATAATATGTTTCCAAGCTGATCAAAACGTCACACACACATCACATAAGCCACCGACAAGCACACATAGATTCGTGGTGCTTGCAGAATAGGAACCAAATGTCTATCTAACTTTTGCTACCTGCGATCAAAAACAATTTTCTTGTCCAGACAACAGTCTATATACACTCACTAAAAACGAACACAAAATGAAAACATTCTCGCTTTAAACACAAGACGATTCTCTCTGCTCTGTTGGAGTGGAATAACAACATAATAAATGATTGTTGATGCCAAACTACAATAAGCTGTTATTTTATATACCCCAAATAGGGCTAATTATGCGAAATAAGCCACACAACATCTTTAGTTTGGTAAAGGTTTATATCTGCCACAACTCAAATTGCCTGGCATGACTTTGTTTTCACATAAATGCAACTACTTAATTTCCCCTTGTTTCAAACTTTGTTACTGGAATCCAACAGAAAATCATGAAAAAATATAACCTAGATATCAAATTTATTGTTCCCAATCAATTTTAAGCAAACCTGGTTCAGCCTTCCTAACCAAAACCCTGACTAGTTTTATCACCTTTTACAAACTCCCACAGTCATCAATCCCCTACTCATAATTACAGCAAAAATTCTCGCCCGAGATCTTTCAATTCACCTACATTAGCAGCATTTTCCCACGTCCCGCATCTTGGACCTTTTACTTTGTGGAGATTAAACATGGAGGGGGGGGGGAATGAATTAAAGATCTCACATGAGTCACATATGAGAACCTGTTTAAAAAAAATTAGTCATTGAAGAATTATTGTCCTGAAGCTCACACAAGAAGAAATTTTCTGCTTCAAGTAATACTTTTCAAGTGGATTTCTGCTTCGCTGTGATTATTTTCAGGGCATGCACAATTGAAGGAATGTTCGGGACATGGGGGTAAAGGCTAAGACTTGTTTTCTTCAACCGAAACAGGACTAAAATAAATGATAAACATTTCAATCAATCGAGGCAATCTGGTATGCAAGCTAGGCACAGCGAAAAAAAAAAATTGTAGGCCTATTTGGGGAGTTTATAGAATCCCTCTACTAGAGGTGAACAAATGTGAAAGACATTTATAGTGTCCTGGTTACGAGACAAAGGATTGAGTGTGTAATTGAGTGTGTTGAATAAAAGTAAACTATTTCAGATCAAAATAAGCTTGGAAGTGTCTGTAATCAACAACACAAAAGAAGGGGGATTTAATTAACTGAGATTAATTTCTTAAGTGGCCAATATGTTGAGTTGCTCCATTTCCTATGTGAATAATGTACTTGGAGAGGATGATTTCAGCAGTAGATTTGTACCAGCACAGTTTAGCAGCTAACAAGATGTAGCTACGATACAATTCTATTTCAGACGAACGTAAAAGAACACTGCACATGTAGCATTTCAGCAAAAAATCTTCTGGGTCCCCCCATTTATCCCAAATATATATCTATATTTCCTCAACAGTCTAAAGAGATAATGTTCATCTAACCGCACGCAGGGAACCGACAGTTCAACATTTTTTTCACAAGGCATTTTTAAAACTTTTTTTATTCAATCCACAAAGCAACAACAACAAGGCACAATTTAATGACATTAACCTTGTACCTATAGCCAGTGTCATTTGAGGCATTACTAAGCAGCCTTAACTACCTCAAGAAAGAAATATATATTAATTAACATCTGCCTAACACTTGAACGCATGTAACAGAAGTCATCCTCGGCGTTATCAGCATAATTTCCTATATAAGGGCATATTTTGTTACCCAATGCCAGTTTAATCTGTGAATTAGTCACTCTCTGCCGGGAATCGTCACTGATAACGCAGAATGTTGTTCATGCGAACCACGCTTCCACTCACTGCAGGAGAGACAACGAACAGTACGCGACGCAGTTCACTTTCTACCCCCTTTACGCAGAAGGCCCAGCTGCTTCTTTGTTACACGATGCTATGACACATTTGGGAGAGGATTTTTTTGGTTTAATCACTGCTGGGAATGGCCGACCGACTGGCTCTTTAAAATTAACGAAGCCGGGGTTAAGATTTCAATACTAACGGTACCGATGCGTCTCAACCCGAAGCTATTATTTTATGACTGACTCCCACCTCCCCTTTGATTTTATTTATAAAGTAATTCTGCAGCGATTCCCCGTCCTTCTCCTTTTCCCACGTGGTTTAAACTGGTGCTTCCAAATCGAATTACCCGTGTCGGGAGAATGAAACAAAGGACGTTTGGCGAGAAAGCATAAGCCCGTCGACCGGAGACGACTTGCTACTGCTTGACCTAGAGCACCGTAGATTCATCCGTTCGTTAGCAAATTGACTAGGCTGGCGCACGACGACGAAACCATCAGGAGTATACGGCGGAGGTAACCGGATCGAACTCTTTCCGCATAAAAAGACATCTGAACGACCGATGGTTTGTGCCTGCATGTGCGCCGCCCCCACCCCCCCCCCGGTACAGCAGCTGATTTATGGGTTTTTACACGTCTGTGAGAAGGGGAGCCGTCATAGCTGCGTATGAGTTCAGTGCTTACATTGATTTCAGCTGATGATTGGTCTACTTCTGAACGAGTGCTGTTTAAATGTGTACACAAACCAATATCAAATTATACTAGCGCAGCTTACATTGTCACATCTACTAGTATTACAAGAGACTGGGGTGCACTAGATGCACGTTATTTCACATAATTAGAGATGAAACCACAAGCAGCAGCAGCAGCAGTGTCTCCCGTTGTTGACACACGTTGGTGAGAAGTACAAGAGTTCTTAACCACCCTGTGATGGCAGAGGAGGGAGTTTTAGAGATGGGGCTATCCCTACGTAGCACCTAGCAGGAATCATTTTCAAATTTGTAACAAGTTGTTTGTTTTTTTCGAAGGAAATACGAGAAATGTCTACATTGGATGGAATTTTTTTGGAGAACAGCAATTTCAATTCTTTTGGGGTGGGTCAAACACTCATCAAACCACCTTCTTAGAAGGCACTGATGCTAAGCTAAAAGAAAATTTGATTTGTATATACGTAAGGCCACATTTTAGGTCCACATTGTACTCCTAGTGTATTTTTGTATAACAATTAATATCTGCCACATATCTGCCACTAGATATCATATTATAGCTTTCTTTTGTGGTTCATATTTCAGAAATCATTTTCTGTAGACGTTTTACATTATGGTGGTTACAAATGCAAGCACTGAAGGAAAAAGCACACTATTCTCCATGCGAGGTTGTACAAGTAGGTTAAAAACACCGTGTTACACGAAGTAGAGCACTGTTAAATTACAATACAGTAGTACTCCACCATCACACGAGAAGGGTAACAAGGCTCATTATCTACATTTGAGTGGGGGTAGCCGCACAGCCATACGGTGGGGGGGGGGGGTTATACACGGGATCTACCAATAGTTCTACGGGGGGTAGTATAGTCGCACGTTAATCGGTCACCACCCGGGTTTCTCCCATGCACGTAACATATTCACCTCTCCTACATCGAGTTCCTGGTCGCCAACGCCCGAGGTGGAGTCGGTGTCGGAAAAGAGGGAACTCCTGGAAGAGGCCCCGGAGAGCCTCCCTCTCCCGCCCTTTACAGGGGCCGAAGGGAGGTCTACGGAGGACCTGCCAGGGTTCGAGCGCTAGAAATAATTGGGGGCGAAACGTAGAATTGGAGAGTACTTTGGCGGTCGACGGGGGAAGGGGTGGAGATGCCGAGGACACTGCAAGCTGCCAAGTGATAAGCACTTTACTACATGTATGCACACAAGTCACGACAAAAGGTGAAAACGAAGAGATATGTAACAAAACCTGTTAAAAAAGTCAAAGACTTTTTAAAAAAACTTTTTGATCTAGCCATTTTCTTCGGGCTGACCGATAGTTTGTTGTAGGAAGTAGGTAGGAAACATTTGGTTAAAATTTGTCCAGTTCATTCAAAGATTCATAGTTGTGGCAGGTATATATTCGTTCCTCCTATCGCCCCCTTCCCACAACCACCTCATGGATATGCCAATCGTGGAGAGGAAACAGTTTTCTGACAAAACTGTACAAAATTTGCAGCATGCATCTGAAGGTTGTGCAAAGGTGAGCATACCGTGATGTAACATGCCCGATATATATGGCTGCATACACAACTGCACCATGGGGGACCAGAGTCCTACAGCAGCAAACAAACCCAGAGAGAAATATTTTACAGCTCCTGAAGGGAGGGGGGAGGAGGGGTGTGTGGGAGGAGGTTGTGTTCATTGATCCGCATCTATACATTGTAACTCTTTTTGGCTCAACAACGACCTCCTACGGGACAGACACCGCTCATCCTACCGGCCTTCCAGTCGAATCTGAAAATCATTGGAATGTGACTGCTTGCACCCAGTGTGAGTCCAAAATATATACATGCACACAATAGATACATGCATATTCATGAAGGTTCATGAAAATGGCGGCATAGAGAACAGAGGACAGAATCAATGAGTACCACACCTCTTCTCTGCTATCTTTAACATTCTCATTCGAGTCCACCGAATCCGCGTCGGACAGCAATGAACTCTGGGAAGACGAGCGCGAAATTTTACCCTCTGGCCGTTTAAGCTTAGAGAGCCTGTTGCGGGTGGACGCCGGTCTCGGTTTTGCTATGGAGGACTTTAGAGGAGTGGACATCTAAACGGAAAGTAGAATGCACAGCAAACGGAAACCACACATGCCAAAAGAAAAACAAAAACGGGGTAAGCATCTTAACAAATGACAGATGCTAATTGGAAATTGAAATAAAATAAAAAATAAAATAAAACTGAAATAAAAATTCTCACAACAAAATAAACAGAAAGAGCTGTTAAATGGGGAAAGTTACTGCAAAAATTAGGAAATATTAAGTCACTGTAGCCTTGTAAACATATATCGATTAACACATTGAAAGTAAGTGAGGGAGGGAGGGTAAATATAAGAAACAGACCAAGAGACGTATACATGTACATATATTTTGGGCACGAAAATGAGGAGAACCTGCTTACAGGTTTTCACACATACATCTAGCTGTGATCCATTAATTTATTACAAATTTCCTTCAGCAAATTGGCAGTCAAAACATTGTGCCCTAGTACAACGGAGCAGCATGCATGTACATCAACATTCCTATGCGATGTATCGAATGAATGTACAGCCTCAACTACGCCGTCTGAAAGTCACAAGCAGGTGTTCACTATATTACTCTTGACGTGCTAACATTGCACAGTCATTTTATCATCTCAAACTACGGAGGTAAACATTTCTTGTAGCGTCCATACAAATGGATCGACGTTCTCTGCTTCTGTGTCGTCTCGCGTGGTGTGACACAAAGGGGGCATCGTTTGTCGGGGGGGGAGGACTACTCGGAAAAGTTAGGTGTACAGTAGTACGTCGATCACCATGTGGGGTATTTTATTGCCAAATTGATCGCTTCGTTGCAAAAAGGCTTCTTTAGACAGGGTGATCAAGTCTTCTTCAGCCATAATGGTAACAAGTAATCACATAACCAGGTCACCAGGCACTTGTAGCAATCAGCATACCCAACCTAAGGGAAGAAAACCATCCTGTCCCCCCCACGCATTTCATTCCCTCAAATATCTTTTGTGCCAAACTAGTTGTAAGGTTCTATTGATAAGGGGGAAAAAGCTTTTTAAACTACTAAAATCATCATCCAATGGATAGAATGCCATCCAATCCATCCCTCCCTTCTCAAGTAGCTTTGTCTGCCTCTTCAGCATTCCAATGTGTAAGTTTCTAATCAATAAGGTAAACTGCTCTTAAATGTACAAATATCATTCAATGGGAAGAAAACATCCTTCCACTTCCCCTACCTCTATCCCCTTATCCACTCTAACTTTGCCTCTAACCCCCCATCCTCCATTCGCTAGTCCAACACCCCTAATCCCCATCCCCTCTCGTAACCCCATGACCCGACCTTCTCAAGAATGTTTGTATGCCTCGTCATCGCTGTACCAAACTGTGTAAGACTTTCTTGACAGATCAAAAGGAATCTGCATCCCCTTCTTGCCCCCCTGCCTCATCCCCTCCACACAGCATCACAACGATCTGAGGATAAGCGTCCACGCTGTGTTCTCAGCTGTATACTTATGCCGTGACACAGATGATGCGCCAAGATGTCCCAAATTCTTGATAAAGTATTAAAGGGATTAGGCCAATTAGGGATGGAAAACAGGAATAAACATTGTACCTTCGGCAAGTGTAACAGAAACAAAGTTCCCTCGGAGTTACCGAAGAATGATTGAAAACTTAAGAAGAAATTTCAATCAATACATGGCCGACTTAATATCCTAGTAGTATATATATATAAATTATTCCACAGTAGCTAGATCGCAGTATGTAATCCTACTGTAATCCCTAACGTGATGACGTAATATATATGGACAAGGAAGAGTGAACTCCAACGACACATGTACATCATCATGTACATCAAACAAAGCATCATTTCGCCACAAATTGCATTGAATCGTGAAATAATTTGCGACCCTGCCGTTAGTATTCCAAACGATGATACATGTAATGGGTGTAAGCCATTGCTATTAGGTTACGTCACTTAACGAGCATGTGCGCAACCAACAGCAACACATTTGTTCCATGTACCATAGAGATCACCAAGCTGGAACCCAACAAAAAGTTTTTTTGTAATTTATTTATTTTTAAACTTTTTTTTTAAAACATTTTCTTTTCTTTAAACAAAAAAAAACAAAAAAAAATGGTAATGAATTTCATTTGAGGCCAATGGCACCTTTCCTACCTTTCTCTGCTCTGAAGACTTTGAGGTCATGATGCTACCAGACGATGCATTTAGGCCATAGTTTCTTGATCCTATTGAACTCATGGAGCTGCTGCTGTTGCTTCGCCTACCTCGAGTGCTCTCGGACAGGTTTGAAACCTGAGTGTGAACCTTGGCAACTTTATGTACAGGAGCGAACAAACCATACTTTGGCCTACACTGGAAATACCTGCAGCGGGGGGAGGGGAAAAAATTATGAGGAATGCCTAAAATTCGCTACTCAGGAAATTTTAAACGAATCTGTAGATGTAGAGACCTGGACTTAAATAAAACAACGCTGAATATGTTATTGTCTTTATCACATGCTACTGTTATCATAGGAGAAGCATTCTTCCTTGATGATAATTTATTGTTCGGTGAATTGCAAAGTAATTTAAACGACAGACCTTTAACTTGTTGCCTATATCGTCTCTCCTACTTTAAACTCTTCCTTTTCTTTTCTCTCCTTCTATAATGGGATGAGTAATAGCATTCCCACAAGTAGTACATTTTACTACGGAAAAACGACGTTCCAACAGTGACTAGTGCACATCAATTAATTGCTACAATGTTGATGTATATATATATATATATATATATATAGCACGTGTGTGATCGTTGAGAGTTGCATAAATTATTTCAGTATTTTAAAAGACACCTGACAGGTTCTCGGTCGAGTTTTCAAAGAATTTATTTTCGTTGGCGTGCCATAAACCTAGTAAATTGACCCCAACAGGAAATGTTCATTAGTCTGTTCAAACTACTGCATCCCCCCCATACTGTTGGACATTGTAATTGTTCAATAATTAATGACCAATCACTTGAGTACAATCACTTGAGACTGATGCTGACCTTGTGAGGTATATATACACATATATCACAACGAGGTATATGATTGTACTGAGAATGGAAACTTGTGGACCATGTGAAACATATAACTGGATATGGTCATATAACTGGATATAACAGATATGATATAACAGATATGGTATAACAGATATGGTGAAGCTATATGACTTAAGGATGTTACTACTTAGTTGATTCACTCAATTTGGCAAGATTCTAGCATTTACATTGGAGTATTTTTTATATGAAGGAGAATGGAAGAGAATACATCCTTAAACCTAGGTATATGCTTCATGTAGGCACACTTCAAATATAGGATATATTACATGAGTATGTATTAGTTTGGGTATAGGCTGGTATCTATATACACTGTACACACTCTGTTTGAGGTAGTCTTACACGAAGTACATACCTTTAAACTTACCTACAGAATGTAAAGTAATCCAAATCAATATAAGAGTTGCATAACGAAGGGAATCATCTCATGATGACGACTATCCTAAAAATCCAATCCTTGGTCTGCATTGTAATGACCACAGCAATGACTACGAGCAATTTAAGCAAATGTATTTTCGTCGTCCACAATATTTCCTTCCAAGAAAAGCTACGTTTTATAATCCGTAGCTCCAAACGTCAACAGTGGAAGATATCAAATGAACAGACCTGAAGAAAAAAATCCCCTATGAGCTGATCGTCCATCCATCGGTGCAGACGATGATGAAGAAGTCACTTTTCATTCGGTTTAACAAATTCAACAAATCTAATAACACACTGGGGGAAGATTCATGACTAAGTGATTGAAGGAACCTCCCAAAACTCGGTACTATCCATGGATAAAAAGCTCATCCAACTGACACTAGATTATAAAAAGTGTTTTAATTAAATAAGGATGGGGGGGATAAGGGGAAGATGCAGAGAATTAGGCTCTTTGAAACCAGCCAAGGAAAGGATAATGGATCGTGGATTAATTAAACTGAATGACCGCAGTATAGAATCAAGGTTACGTGAAAATGTGACACATTTGCAGAAAGAGACCGGTAGGGGATGGGAATAATGGGGAAAATTAGCTTTTGCATTACATCTCCAGGAGGAAGATTCCTCTTTTATAAATGTTCAAAGTTGGAAGGAGGAAATAATTCATGGTACAGTTAAGTACCTCACACATGTAACACCAACAAAGGTTAACTATTAGTAGTCCATTTAAAATCACATGTATGTCACTACCAAGACCAGGCCATTTACCTGGTACCGGCAACTGCTCCATCGTTCTTGCCCATCTCTTCGTCGAGCTCTACGCCGGCCCATTCCCCTTTGGCGAATTCTGTCGGCCCGACGAACCTCAAAATTCCCAGCTTGGATCCGCTGACGAGTACACGGTCACCGACCTACGGGGACGAAGGGCATCAAAGGCGTCAGTATGCACCAGCGTGCGGGAGCTAAACTCCGTTCCGACGAACAATAAAATGTGAAGTTTTATATCCTTTGCATCCTCCCAGTAACGATACATTAATTAAACACTAACTCAAATCAAGTCTCTGAGATTACAATAAACAATCAAATTTGAAGGGGAGGGGCACAGGTTCTATAATTTTAAAGGGTACAAACGCTGCTGATGCTTTCACAAAAAATGATGGACGCAATTTCCATTGTGTCAAATGCAGATATGAATTTGACTTACCAAAGTATGAGAGTCACCGCTATTCTAATTTGCACTCCCTCCCTCCCTCCCCCCCTCCTGCACTTAATTCTATCACCAATTCAGTAACTTGTTATAGGCAAGTTTCATCCATGTCAACATGGCTCAATATCTTTCAGTCTCCCATTGCGTTAGATTTAATCAAAACCTAGACCTTACAAATAGTTATTATTCAATCATTTTCAAACATGGTTAAGCATTTGAATCCATCACCATTTACAATATAACAACAGCGAGGACCTGCAGCAAACTATTACACCACCGTACCTTCAAACTGGTGTTGTTATCTCCACTTTCCTGAGCCAGGCTCGAGGTACCAATTGGGGTTTTGTCCTTGGAGATGGTACCCCGAGGTGAGGCAACTTTGGTACCCATCCTTGGAGCGGAGGGAAGGCCGGCCGGACGCATCAGGCCGCTTGTAGATGACCTTCTGGCTCCATTTGTGGCAGCAGACTCGTACACCAGTTTATCTGGCCTGGCGAACACACCCTTCTTGGCATCGCATTGAAAATATCGGACCCCGTTCACGGACCCGTCGTTTTTACCGATGGGCTCATCGAGGACCACACCGGACCATTGCCCCGCCGCAAACTGAGTTTCTCCTATGAACTGAATACATCCGTGCTTTGTCCCGCTAACGATGACACGATCTCCAACTTTAAAGTTTTCATTCGATCCATTGGATGTCGACCCACTGGACGAGGAAGAAGATATTACTTTTACAGATTTTTCAGCGTGGTTGGCAGCGTCTGATGGACTTAATCCAGCTTTTCTCGCAGACTTTGCCACTGTGTCTACGTGAAAGGAAATCAACGACAAAAGGAGAGAGAAAAAATATTTACAATCAGCCCTCATATTAATCTATATATTACATATGTTACAGAGTCAAATGTAACTCTTCAGACAACATAGGTATTTTATTTTGAATTAAAATAAGAAGGGGATACATTTTGCAGAGTAGCAACCTTATAGTGGCTCTGTAGCTCAGAACCTTTCACCTATGACCTCTGGACATCCTGTCTATGACATCAAGCCTTGCTAATGCCACCCAAACACATCTTGCTACAGCTCAATGAGCTAGTGTAAACTGCCCGAAACTGCGGAATTTAGACCTTGTTAATGTTACCTCTATCCCCTGAACCAGGTGAAGTAGGTGAAGTATAGTCTTAGTCCTGGAATGATATATTCAAGGTAACCTCAGGGGTCCTGAAATAATCTGCCATCAGGTTCCAAATAATTAATAATTAATCTATGTGTCAAAAGTTAAAGGAATAATGATTCCAGTTTCAGGGTCCCAGACCAAGGGCATTATCAATCATACTAAGATCATTAAACTTCATACAATGCATGTTCAAACAAAACTCAAGATATTATAATCTCAGTTGCAATAAAGGGATTACTGAAATTAAGCTCAGAATCACATAGCTGTCCCACATTCGTTCTTTTCAAATGACTCCCCAGTGTCGAATTGAGATCTAGAGAGTTGAATTTCAAGGTCCCAGAGTGAGATATAAAATCAGTGTCCCACATTTTCAAACCAAATAGCAGTCAGTGTCAGGAGCACCAGTGCTAAAACGTTTACCACAGGCTCTGACTTGGGAGGAAGGAGACTGTGTAAATTGGTGATTCCTGTAAACTGGTAAAATTATCATGGTTTTCAGGACTGAACGCTCGGTTTCCTGGTACATTATGGGTAACCTAAGGGCACCATGATGAGTGAGACTTTTGGACTATATGCATGCATGGTATAACTATAAGATAGGGATATCCATAGGGATATCCATAGGGATATCCATAGGGATATCCATAGGGATATCCATAGGGATATCCATAGGTACTACAGTGAGATTATCAGAATTGTAGTCCCAGAGTCCCACGATCCAACTGTGGGAAATGGCAGCTTACAATATTTCAGGGATACAATACTTATTTCAGGGTCCAACGTTCTATCGATCTATCGATAAAGCTGAGGATGAATAGTACTGTTTATTCTGACAAAATGAACAAAACCATATAACAATGTTTGATCTTCTAGTTAATAACTCATCCAGCAAATAGGGTTCATCCAGCAAATTAGTTCCATGTAGAGATTATACAGTTCAGTTTAGGATGACCTTGACATATTTTAATGGCTATTGCCAATAAATGCTTCAATGGTGGTCATGAATGACTACTTTATGACAGAATCCAACAGAGTGATGCATCAACTGAACATGCCAACAAAAAAAATTAACTTTAACGACATATTTGAGGACATTGAAACCACATTATGCACCACCGCTAGAGGATAACCTAACCTAAAGACAACATACATGTTTTAATTAAGCATAGATCGAACGTAACTGCATGCCATGGTAGGATAACTAAAAATGGAAATATTTTTCGTGGAACATAAAAAAAACCACAAATATGAAATATCATTCTCACAATATGTTTGCCTGGCCATGCAACAAATATTCTCTGGTGTGTTTGGTGTTTAAAGTGCACCTGTTTATTACAAAGCAGACCTTTAATAAACAATAGAAATATCTGTTATAATTTGAAAAGAAACAGCTATAATGCTAAACATAGTCTCAGTAATTGCCAGAAAGTAATAGTCTAATACTTCTGCTTATTGCACGTGGACAGCATTTTCAATCTAATACGTGAATCATTTTTGATAAATTTTACGGTGAAGCTTAAACCTTCAAAAGCATTTTAGACACTGCAGGTTTCGGACATTCACAGAATGATTATAGGTTTGGGGCAAATTATTCAACTCTCTTTAAGACAAAACCTAAAAGGCCTAACTATAATATGCCATATGGAAAATGTGGGAGTAGTGAAATTGTTCACAGCAGTATTTATTTTCTTCTTATACCTTGTAGTGGTGTTTTGTTTTGGTATGTATTTCATGTAAGACTACCTCAGATACAGTGTATGTATGTACATGCTAACCTATACCCTAACTTATACATACTCATGTATGTATCCTATAGTTACGGTGGTCTTACATGAAGTATACGCCTCAAATGTAGTATATGTAGGCCTATATACATGTGTATGTACAGTAGATACTAGCCTAAGCCCTAACTTAATTATACATGCAGTACTCATGTATGTATCCTATATTGAGGTGGTCTTATACATGGAAGAATGTAATATCCCATTTGCCCCACCCCCCCCATGATATTAACTCCCTCGGAACCACTAAAGTGATACTGAGGTCATAATTAGGCTTTTGGAATGTGCCTTTAACTTATAAATAGCTCTGTAGAATTTTCATTAAGTGAAGATTAACTAATTCCCCTATTAACTAGCCACTCCTTAACTCCAGTACATTCAATTAGGCACAGCCACAGTACATGTTTACATCAAAATATGTGCACTAATACTCAATTAGTGAACTAAATGTTTTAGTATTAAATCATACTTTTGGGGTTATGTACATACTTTTATTTAAGTACTAAATTTAGAATTAAGTTGATAAATAATGGGTACCCCCATCTGAATTGGTAGCAATTGTTTTATGTCTAAAGTTGCAAACTGCTCTCAAAGTGTCACTTCAAGTGGCCTTTGCACGATATACTTGCAACTTGCAAACATAGTAGATGCACGAAAACTCAAAACAAATTCCAAGTTGAAACAATGCAGCATATCTTACTGCATATTAATTGACAATGTCAAACCATATTACTACTTTTGCTTCCCTTTCTAATCTACCAATTTTCCAACGAGATGACGTATCTACACCACTACATGTATGATAGACCAGTTATTTAGTTGGTAAAACATCTCTACACGAATAACTGCGAACTTAGACCACACCGAGAGCAGTTAACGCAATTCTTTGAAATATTCAAGTGTATTTATTGGAAGCATAATATTAATGATCCCTTCATTAGTAAGCAATCACCAACTGAATATATTCTTCTACCTAGGTGCAAACTACAGGTTGTGCGAATCGGTGTAATGTTCATTATTAGCAACTCTCCCCTGCAAAGCTTCTGCAGTAACATAAACATGTAAGGAGCGGTACCAAAACATTGTATTTTGACGTACGATGGACGCACGCATGGCCAGCATTAATAATTTACCAAACCGCACCAATTTCCCAAATTAGTCACTCACAGAACAGGTCCTAGACAAGTGGAGAATACTGGTAAAAGCCAGAGTCACATACCAGTAGCCACATACAGGGCATGGTACAAGAAATGTGTGCCCCCTCCCCATCACCTCCCCCTAACTGTTAAACTGGCATTAGTTCCAGTTCCCTTGTTCGTGGACTTGTGCCCTCTCTTATCTGTGAAAAAGGGAGACTGAATCTCCCCCTCATTTCAAAATCCACCACTGCATACCACGTGCCCATCGCCCTAAAAGGTGTAATGGTGTCGACATTGATGACACATGGTAACAAGTACTTCAAAGTTCACTTTAATGAATTAAATGAAAACGATCAAAAGGGATGCCACCTCAAAACCTCCCATCTAGTACATTGACCTCACTTGACCTGAACCTACATTTAATAGCCGGAAACGAACATATCCAACAGGCTCCTGTAACAACACAGGGCTCCTATAACAACATAGGGCAGCTATACAGACATTTACAGTATATCCATGGCTGTTACATATATATATACAGTAACTACAGCTTTATTGTGCAGTGAGCTATTTACAGTACCTCAAAGTCTGGCGGATTGTTTCCTCAAATTATCGAAAAGTATACTTTCTTGCAATGGCCTTCACGAAATTTAATAGCAAATAAGTCTAACCCAGAGCTTCTGTAGGGCCTTTGAAAATATCAGAAATAAATCCGAAGAAGACTTTAAAAGAAAAGTTTTATATTTGGAAGCAAAGGTATGTTGTGGAACCATTTTGCCCAAGATATATATATATGTGAAAGATTAATACAGCAACATGAAGAAAGGTACACCATACGATAGGCTATCGACTTCAACGGCCATCATGGTGTTGGGCGGGTCTTAGACAATAGGAACATTGCCTTGGTGCGATAAACATAGTGCCCACATAGTGAACGATTCCAAGTTCAAGATAACAACAATCCAGTTCCTGTTCAGACTGATGTTCGCATTAATTAATATCGCAACATTTTTTGTCAGTTTTGTTGTTGCAAATCATAAAGGCAACTGCGCCTTTTTTTGACAAGTATTAATTTACATGAAACTGCTGGCACAAGCCTTGTTTTTTCCAAACAATTTGTATCAAGCAAGCCAAAGTGTCTCACTAACAGTTACATGGTCAGAAAATTTGTCACTTTTCTTAATAATCATGACCAAACCATCATATTCTATTTAAGTTCAAACTCTGATATTTTTTTTAAGGATTATCACGTTGACTTGATACAATGAATCGTCGATGGCATTTAATAATGACAAATGCTAACATTGTTTCGATGAACTGTTTCCTATGATTTTTTCAGCCTTTTTGCTATTTTTCCTGAAAAAGCCAAATGGTAAACAACTGGTTTTTTTTTACAGAAAGAGCCCTGAAATTATAGAACCACAATTACACCTTCCCAGCAATGTTAACTTAATTATTTGAACGAAAGAATTGTAGTGACAAAATGAGCTACAACTTTCAATATAACTTTCATTTGAATCTTCTTAACATCTACAAGGTGCTGAAGCTCAAACAACATTGTACATGGTATGCTACCCAATGCAGGGATGTAGCCATGGGAGGGGGGGGGTGGGAGAAACTTTTCTAACCTTCATTTGGTGCCAAAAACAGGGAAAAGACAGAAACCAATAAGAGAGCAGATGTTTGCAAGGACATAGTTTTAAGCAGTTTTTCTCCCCCTTTCAATTTCTTGGCTATTTGACCCCTCCTGCTGTTCCCCCTCTCCATTTCATGGCTACGTCCCTGATCCCATGATTAGCACAATAAACAAGAAGATAAGGAGTAAAGACTGGGTTATTTCATAACAAAGCAATATAGTAGGTTGTGATGATATATACTGCATGACATTATAAATTAATCAGGGAAGCAAAGCTGGAGGGTATAAGCAGTATTTATAGGAAACACATCCTGTTGACTGCAGGGGATGCTACTGCTGCTGCATGTAGGTATATATAGATACTTTACCTTTAATAGGGTCAGCATGAGGTCCATCTGGGTTTTAAGTTGGGGAAACAGGAGAAAGATTATACGAGCAAAGATGTATATATATATATACAGCTAAAAGTTTCGATGCAAAATAGCTATTAGGGGCAAGCTTTTAATATTGTGTCATGTTTTCAAGATAACATGTCCATAACATTTCCACTTCAAAGATGGACGAAAAGGAAAAGATGAAAAGTTACTGGAAACTGTGGAAATATTCTGAAAGTCCTGGAATATATGTAGTACTATTGTGGAATTGAGTCTCCACCTGAAATACACTACAGTACTATAGTGGCATTGAGACCTATAGAACAATCAGAGACCACCAATCATAGGTGCAGATCACAGGATTGGGAAGAGGGGTGGACAAGGGGGACATCTCGCTCCAGATGAAAACAGTGGGAGTGAATGCATACCTGGCTCATCCTATGAGGCACCAACAACGAGGTACGTTAATCTCGCCAGAAACAAGAGTAAAAAAAATCTGTAAACAAATCTGTAGAGCTGAAAACACACGCCCAGTGGTTTCAGTTGCAGAGGGTGGCATTTTGGTATCGGGATGCCGAGGGTTTTCTGTGGAAAGAAGATGAGCAGGAGGAAAGAGGATATATGCTTGGTAAGCATATATTGTAAGTATACAGCTACTAAAACCCCAAACTGGTAGGGATTTGGGGTATCTTCCAGGATTCAGTCTTTTAAAAGGTCAGCTTTGGACTTCGTGGTCCATTTTCACATCCATTGACTCACAATATATATTGAGTAGATGTCTCTTTTGTCTTAGCCTTATATACTGTTCATCTGCGCCAAACTATCTACACCAAAATCAATAGGAATAATCTACTGACCATGACTAACGACTTTGCCATGACTTCATTCCAACGCGCCATACTTGAGGTATCCTTGATATGAGCAAGTGTCGCATACAAACATACATACATACATACACATACACCCTCACGCACGTACACACCGACGTGAATGCATATGTACCTAAGCATTGGAAGCAAAAATCGGTACAGCGACATCCGCGAGTTCCGAGAGACTGTGAAGAATGAAGATGTCAACGTCTTTGCTTCTTATCTGGTCTCAAGGAAAACAACTGGTGGGTAGTCATACTACCACATTTATAGAAAAGGGTTCAGCAGACCTACTACCAATAAATAGTTGTTTCTTCTAACCATTGGAGGAGGCCAGAAGAGATTGTTTGCCAAGACAAGATTGATTGAGTGTTATGACAGGTGTGACTTCCTTATCATGGAGAGGCATCAATAACTTCAGCTTATAGAGGTTATAGGTGACTAGAAGAGACTCTTTTTTTTTAACATTCACCCTCAGGGTGACATAGGTGATGACTGGGAGTAATGATTGATCAGTGATGATGGGGGTTGGAGGGGGGGGGAAGTCTAATCCAAATAATGCTAGAAATCACTAGAATGGCCAGCTATGCTAACCCATTCATGTAATCCCTTCGGGCAGTCTCTTGTTGCCATCATTTTACCACCATCGTACATGCACAATATATTCCAAACATGCCAGTGGGGGCTATAGCCTAGGTCAAAGCGCAAAGTATGCAAGAACATTTGAACATCCTCAGCCCTATCGCTGCACCAGACTTAATGTACACTGGTTTACTTCATGATGCTTTGTTAGCAGTGATAGGAGTACTTATGGAACTCCACATGAGCAGTATATATACCCTCTTGTTCTCTTTTTATCCTATTTCAAATTGAACCGTAGAATTGCACGAGGGCGAGATAAATTTTGCCTTGGTTAAACTTGGTATTTTTTAATCAAAATGCCGGAATTTTTATATTGCTGCATATATCAAATTCAGACTATTGGAGAAGTTTAAGGGGAGAGGCATGGGACCCCCATTTTTTTTTTTGTCAAGGCACCAGCCTATGATATAGGCCTACTAGTTAGACCTACTAGCAATTATGGTATGGTCTATTGTGGGTGTAGCTAACAGGAGCAGATCCAGGGCCACGATAACAAAGGCAGAATCGTTGAGGTAGACAAAACCGGGATGCCATCTATGGAGATTGGGTAGGAAAGTGGCATACAAGTAAACTTCCTGAATGCTGATAACGCATGCTAGGGAAACATTGACGGTTTCTTATTGCCTGAATCAACTGATCGTTCGAAATTTCGAAGTAGATCATGGTTGCATCGGTTCCCTTCCCATTCGCTTATGCGTAGATAGCAAGTTGCTACCACTCATCATTCTCTAACCTATTTTAACTTCCAACCAGATCTTATCGAAGCCAGATGTATTCAATTCTGTTTAGTTCCTTTTTTAACTAACATCTCCCTGTTTTTTTTTTTTATTTCCATCAGATAAAGTTCACATACAGTTAATAGCTGTTACCTTAGGCTCCTTATGCAAACAATTTTAAACAACTTTTGCCTTCTCAAATAACAGGAATGGTTAATAAGATAACCTTTTTGTAGGGGGGGGATCCCTAACAAAGCTACCATAGGCTGTCATGGTGAAACCACTGGGTGATAAGACAGAAAAATATTTTCTGAAACGGACACTGGAAAGATATAGAGACAAGATGTCTATTGAAGATGGAAGTTTCACTTGTATTGTTGGTCATTTAAATCAAGCTTTAAATATTCTACATATGCCTTGTCCCCATCTCTTTGATGCCCCCTGGCTACATTGTAATTGGTAAGTCTGGGACTGCTACTGTCTGTGTAGGTCTCTCTATCCACAGGGATATTAGGACAACAACTGAAACCACAGAGGGAGTCAAGCCACCTCAGCCAGAATGCCCTAGACTAGGGTCAACCACAGAGAATTGCTTTGCTTGTTACAAACCAAATTCGCCTGTGAAGTCTGCCATAAAATCCCCAAAAACTTTCTGTGTGAGGCCAGGCAGGATAAAGGATTTCCCTTCCCAAAAAAAGGTTCCTTCAAAAGTGTGTTTAAATCTGATATAAATCCAAAAGGAAGGAATTTCAATGGATACAAGTGCCACGCACACGTCCGGACTCATCGTCATTGTCGCCTGGAGGCAGGACGGAGGCTTTCTGAGAGATACAGTATGGGATGCTACAGGTTAGTTAGAGGCGGATAAGTAGAACGTCGTAGAATCAAAACATGCATACTAATTGCATCGAGATTCCTTGCCCTATGTATAGGTCAACAGTAGAACGTTACATTTAGAAGAACCACTAAACCATTTGAAGGTCAACGTGACAATGTATGTGCAATGTATGACAACATCTAAAATCTGGCATAAATATACATCACGTTATTAGCCACACAAGACAAGTATCAACCGATCTT
>JAODAG010033143.1:0-17497 GCA_027574785.1 Orphnurgus asper | reverse complement strand
CCCTTGCATACAGTGTGGCCATAGGGCTCTTCATTGCTGCAGGTCGCGAGGTCACCGGCAACATTCCGAAGGGTAAATTAGATATACGAGAACTCCAAATTGACGAATATTGATCAATTAAATGTTCGCAGTGCTTAACTTAACATGCCTGGAATGTACCATCCAATATTTCCAAAGGGAAGAATTAAGGAGGCCTATAATCATTAAATTTATAGTACATGTGAGAAATAAAACATAAAAAAATCACATATTAGTGAAGGAGATCTACAATAATTTATATTGGTTTCTACAAGTTAAGTAAAGGGCTGATAGGTTTAAACACAAATACCAGGCTGGGGGTGTTGATATAGGCTGATAGGAATAAACAGACACTATACTGTAGGCTTGTTGTTGTTGACAAAGGGCTGATAAGGTTTACACACACACTATTATAGGCTGGGTGTTGAATAGCTGCTCTCACTGGTTTACACACACACTAGGCTGGTGTGTTGATAAAGTGCTGACACATTTATACACACAAAACCACACACTATTCTAAAGTGTTGGCTGATAGGTTTAAACACACACTGAGCTGGATCGAGTGCTTATAAATTTAGGGCTGATGGGTTTACACACACACCGGGGTGGGATGTTGATAAAGGGCTGATAGATTGACACACACAATGCCAAAGTTTAGGGTAATAGGTTTAACACACACACACACACTGGGCTGTTGATAACCGTCTGATAGGCTTACACACTCTGTTGTGAATGGTTTGAACACTCTTTGCAGTTTACTTATTTATTTATTATCTTTCACCAAAAATAATTCCATATTTGTGTCATAGTATTTTATTTTAATTTGTAACCCCCCCCCCCCGAAATGCATATTAGGTGATATAAATGTACGGTATAGAGGGAACCATCATGCATAACCAGTGCCTTTCCAGCCTGGTCCCTTAGGCCTACTCAGTGTAAGTACCAAAAAAAAATATAGGCTAATAATTAGAATTAAAGAGAAATAAAGGAAACAAAAAAGAACATTGTCTCATAATTGTATTTGCCATCTGGAATCTAGGCAAACTAAGAATTTCAGTATAGGACGTAACGTGTTAAACTTGTTAGCCCACAAAGGACCGTTTGGAGGCAAATTGAGGAAGGGTGAGATTGAGTGGCCACTACTATATTATTAAATTATGTCAGATATGCTAGATCACAGTAAACTCAGGTAATGCTCAGCTAGTGTTGTATGAGGTAAGTGAGTATACGTGCAGTAGATTCACTTTATTAACTACTCCAACATGTACACTGCTTATAAAGCTGATAGTTTAAGGCTACATTTCATCCAAAAAGGACAGCAAAGAAAAAGTACTGGATCAATCAGGTGGCCACTGCTGTATTATTAGATTATGTCAGATATGCTAGATCACAACAAAATCGGGTAATGCTAGTGTTATTATGAGGTGAGTGATTCACTATATTAACTACTCCAATATGCAAGATATGCTACATCACAGTAATATAGGAAATACTAGGGTTATACGAGGTAAGAGGAGTACGTGCTATAGATCCACTCTTGTTATTTTATCTCTGAAATATTCACATATTATCAGCTGGGATGGATGTACTCACAAGCAGCGACAAGAGGATTAAAGAGATTTCAAACCCGGGCCTGGAACTGACAGATTGAATGGTCGTGCGGTATTAATATGTAAATAGAATGCGGCGTACTGCAGCATACAGGCTAATTGTATCTGTAGTCATATATCACCATCTAATGCAACCTCTAGGTACGTAACTCTACCGATGAACGGGTTGACACTTAATCCAGTGTTCAAAGTAGTGAAAGTCCTATCAATCGATATGTACACTTTCAGTGTTGTTGAAGAGTAATTTCACGACTTGTTTTAATGCGAGGCAAGTTTGAAAGAGAGGCAGGTACAGTAATTTCATCCATCAATTTGCCTTGAAGGCATTTTCGACACACATTTTCTCGAGACGATTAATTTCCGTCAAAAAATGGTTTACATGGTAAAATTGATCGAGGTCATGGTAGTTCATCCCTACCCATCAATGACGTTCTACAAACTGGCTCTAAAGGACATCCGAACTCACCCCCCCAAAAATACATGTGTATTGTGCGACGACCATGTCAAAATGTAAGCGTCAAACCATGGGCCTGTTTGACGTGGGCCTGCAAGAAACTTCTTCTCCTTTGGGCTGGTGCCCATGCATTGCCACTAGGCAAAGAGTTTCTATCTTTTAGCGTAACGAGGAGGAAGACTCGCTCATAGGTTCGAATGGGTGGTGGTGGGGGCTGTCGATTGAGCCTTTGTGAAACCACCGCTAACAATCAGGACGGAGTGATTCCCATGCACAGGAGGACTAGCGATAGCCATCCATCCGTGTCGACAGACGATATTTGCCAAACGACGATTCCTCATCGAGGAGCCCGTCTGCCAACGTTAAACAGAATATACATCCTGTTATAATTAAGAGAAAGAACTGGGGAGGGGGGAGAGGGGGAAAAGAGCTAAAAATGGATGCTTACAACAAAATGTCTTTTACCAAATTAGAGTCCTGCACATTTTCCCCCTCCCATGTTGACGGATACGGTTGACATTCGATTGCTTTTGAGAGGGCACCAGGGGGATGGATATACATGAATTCCTGTGGATATATATATATAACCACTATATCCTGCATGTCACATCTTACATTAAGACAGAGATAAAAACCTTAACGACTAATTTAAATTATGATTCTATAATCTCAGTCTAGAGGCAGCTCTGTTGGAGATGAGTTTGAGAGGGAGGCTTCACCAAACATTGAAAAAAGCATTGCTCAAGAAATCAGTATTCAGAATTCAGTTTTTGATATACGTTTCATGAAGCATTGAAAAAAAACGTTTTTTCCTTCAAGAAATAAGTCTTCAGAATTCAGTTTTTGATATACGTTCAACCACAAATTACCAGTTTGAAAACTTATTGACCAGACATGAAATTAGCGATTTAGTAGCTCACTCGAAACATATAGAGCGACGTTTGACGGACAGATGTTTACAAGCAAAGTAACACTGCGAGCTGTAGCACATTTCTGGGGTAAGTTGGCAAATTAGGTAGTTTAAGTTTTAGAACCAAACGTCTATTTGGAACTATTGTTCCCCATCATTTCAAGTTTGGGACCAACGCAGTAACCGTCGGTTCCCGCAGTACATATATCGGAATCTACTGGGAGATTGATCGTCCAACGTAGATCAGGGAATGCTTATGCTGGGAGGGGACTTGCGCGGTTGTTGTTGGTGACAAAATAGACTGCTGATTGTCCGCTCTCATCGACTGAATTTACCGACACTTTCAAAGTACATGTTTCCTAAATGTTAGTCTCAAGTAGAGTCGCCTTGGTTGTACAACCATCTAAATATACATCCCTGCTACCACCTCTCACTTGGCACTACCATAAATCTTAGGTCCGTTAGCCTATATACTCTCGTCTAAAGAATCGTCGCTATACCATAAACCTTATGTCTGTCTGTCCACTGCCTCTCGTCTTAGAGAATTGCAAGAGTGAAAGATGAGAGAGAGCGAGCATATAAATATGGGAGGAGCCTCTTTCATGATCATTCTTGCTCTGGTGAAAAAGATGCCCCTGTTAGTGAGAGCAGGGGAGTATGTAAGAATGAGATTACAGCGGTATCGACCCGGCTTTTAATCCCCTCAATAGCTCCCTTTTAACCCCTTTTGTAGATTTGATTCCTCGATTGAACGGTTGGTCTAAGTTATACTCGCTCTTCCTTCTCAAGAGTTTTCTTTTACACGGCGTGGCCATGGCAAACTGAACAATAACCTCAACTTAGCAATATGGTTTGATTCCTAACTGTGCACCGACGTACGTCACGACCGCATTCCGACGACGGGCCGACATTCTTCAATGTGCAGGGACAACCTTTGAAACAAACGGTAACGTAATAACACTATATATACACAATTGGGATTATTTCCATGCAGATATATAACGGAAGATTCCGATCGTTCCTACGAATGTTGTAGCAATAATGAAGGATAGAAACGCCCTTACAGTGAATAGTGTTGAATCTCTTCAAAAGTTTTCATTTTGAATAAGAAGAAAATGACTGGCAAAAAAAATTGTATTTTAGAAACTGGTCTATACTGACCGCCTCAAATTGTAGCGGTCGCCAGAAAAACACTGTGCCTGATTGTAAAACGATTATTTACATTTTGTTTGTTTGTTGGTTTTTGCATTTCGTAATCTGCATCTCTACTCTTACTACAGACTTTCATGAGGGTACGCTTCTACCAGTAGAGCATAATTCACGTCGTATGCAAAAAATATCAACATTTTTATAACATGTTCCAATCTAAAAATTTAAAATTAAAATTCTTTAACGAACAGCAAACAGATAAAATGCTTGAGTGAGTATTCACCGTAACGCAGACATTTAATTATTATATTTAACTCAACGAGCCTCTTACAAAGTCGGCAAAGTATACGCGATTGGCAGGGATCGTGGGTTGTAAAGAGAGTCAATTAATCATGGAAGATGAGGGTACTTATGGTATATATGTGTGAAGATGAGGATTGGACTTACATGACACATTTTATAAGTGTGTCCCCTCCCTGGGGCCTCGTTCTGCTGATTGCCGTTAAACTAAAAACCCAGCAGTTTCACGAGGTACTGTATATATATATACCTCCTCTGTCAGAGCACCCCGGCTTTTTTTCATTAAACAGCTGGTAATTTTTTTTGTTTTTTAGCCCGGCTAAACACGAGTGCCTCTTAACGGTTGGTCTTGAGGAGAACTCTTGTCGCGTTTAGATCGCGACTTTTGACTGTGAACCTTATGAAACTTAACCTCGACGGCAGTATCGTTACTTTTAACTGTGAATCTTACAAAACTTGATATCGACGGCAGTATCATTGTCATCAAAAGTAACTCAAACTAAGGCTCCGCATTGGGAACGACAACGCCACAAAACAAATAAGTTACACGATGAAAATTACTTGTCGGTTAAATACGTTACTAATTTCCGTTGGTACAACAGTAGATTTGGCTTACCACATGCTAGAAAAGATGCAGTGAATGGTCACATGCATCCACAGAAGAAATGAGGGTGTATAGGCGTAAATTCCGTGGCAGATCCCCCCAGCAGCGATCGGTAACGAGGTAACACAGGGGTGCATGACCATTATCTAAACACTGGTACGTGGTACGTGGCTGTAAGTTTGTATTGACAATCCACTAGGCCTGGGGACGATTGTTTTCTTTTGGGGGGGAGGTGATTAAATTCCATGCGACACACAGATTATTTGGCAATTTTGTCCGGGGACAATGTATAACCGATTTGATATCTGCCTTGGACACGTAATGAGAATTGTGAATTCCCTTTAATTTTAATATCAAGAATACAAAGGATGTAAACATCGTCCTTTTGTTGCATTGATGTCTTTTCATAGCTCCGAATGACAGAATAGTTTAAAGACCACTTATCTGCAATATTTCATTTTGAGAAAGAAATGCTGTACGATCGCGGCACAGTTAATGTAAAAAAGGTTCGTCATAGCCAAACATGCATTGCTCCTTAATTGAGACAATTTTAACTGTCATTAACCGCCATTGGAGTACTTTCGGAGGAGACGCAAAAGAGAGGAACTAAAGGCAACGATATGGTTTGTTCAAAACATGACGGATACATGCAGAGCCGAACAAAAATGCTACATTAAAGGGGAAACGGTCGGGTGACATTTCCAGGAATATCACGACGACAGCTCTCTGAGCAGAAATGAATTTCAAGAATATGGCCACCTGAGAAAGATCGTCTTCAGAGTAACGAACGCACGGTAAATTCGAGTCACTTCTATCCCATCAAATAATTGCACATGCTTATAAAGCGACTAAAATCAGAACCTGACAGTTATGAAGATCTATTTTCTTATAATTAAGGCATGCTCACTCATTAAATATGCATGCTAGCTACACCAAAGCCAATCATGCAAAGCCAATATGGCTCTTCTACAGACTATGACCCATGTATAGAAACCAAGAATGACATCAATTTTAACGTACGTTACAATTATATATACTTCAGTTATCGAGTTTACAACCGTGTCACACACAAAATGCAAGCATCACCTTCCAGGTCGCCGATAGCGATCCAAGATTTTCATTTAACATGCAAATCTTGCTAACAAATCGATATGTGTCACATTGCGTACTCCACTAAACAATTTCTGTGCACATCATGGCTATGTTGCTTGCTTTACAATTATGGTCTGGCCTAAACCATGAACGGAGACTGCGGCATAATCAAAATAAAATTGATCTAGCGTTCTCAATCGATGTGATCCTAACGATTGGAAGGTCAAAGTAACATTCGAGAGGAGATAACATTCGATCGAAACGAGCGATCCCCAACACCTTTTACGTCTGGGTTCGCGGTTCAGGCTTCATTAACGCGGGCGGAAAACACCCGCACCGTACTACAAGCAAAACACGTCGAAACCGCCGCGGTCATCTGAGCGAGGAAATTGCGCGTGGTTATTTAACCGTCGACCAAGCACTGTTCAGAATACCAATTTAACCTTGTTCGTAAGCAACGCCTGCATATATATCTGCAATTACGGAGATGTACCGTACATTACAAAAACAATTTCCCCAACATGGTGAAGTTATACTGCGAAATATCTTCTCTACATGGCGCAATATTTCATCCACCTGCAGGCATTTCGTTATTATTACTTATAGGATAGTAAAATACAAAATGCATAAATTAAGCCGGAGCAGAAAAATGCAGTATGCAAATGATGCTAGAAATTTGACACGGTTAGAATGGCAGTGATTTAAGTTAAACTTATCGAACCAAGACGGTTGGACCGTTGAGAAAGAGGTCGCTAATTGTAACCATGGATACTGTAACACAACACGGCATGAATAACGCGGCATGATACGTACAACTAAACTTGATTCAATGTACCTGAGCTATAATTTGTAGACCAGTACTGTTACGTAAAAAATTAAACGAGTTAAGAAACATCGTCATCTGCTAAAAGACGATCGTTTTTAGGCTTTCTCTCTTTTCTCACCATGCAGCGCCCATTAGAGAATTTTAAACATTTCTTTATTTTCTACTTCACTTTAATACTTTACTTTTAGCATTCTGTGAAGTGGTTTCGCTCTACAGAGTTGGTCCTGGATACCATAGAGGATTAACTTGTACCGTAACGAGAAACCCACTTCTTTTTCATGTCCCCGGTATCGTACATCATTACAAACAGCTGAACACCTAATTAATGTCCTAAATATTAGAAACATTGTTTGAGAAATACCTTGACTGAAATATGGACGCTTCCCATGCAAACATGTCGTAGAAATAAGTAAATTCCGTAATGGTGGGTTGATCGGGGAGGGTGTCATTCGACCCCACCACCCACGCGCTAGGTGATTTGCGAAACGACACCAAGAGTTTTAAGTATATTATTACTTTACAAAAGCAGCTCCCAGGTGGAATACAGGCTCGATCGCTCACATGAAAATAATGGTCATTAAGACCCCCCACCAAACTAAAAATATCACCCTCACTCAAATCGGAACAGTGACCTTGGCTTGCAGGCCTGTAATTTCAACTCACTGAACCCATTCATTGACAAACAGTAGTACAACTAGATTATGAAGCATTAAAAGCAAAGGATTCCCAACTCCTCCTGGTGCAGAGGCTATTTATTAGATAATTCATGTGATTATATACCAGCACTGTCTGCTGCTGGGGGGGGGGGTCTCGAACGCCCTTCCAGCCCGGGGGGGGGACATTATTCGTCTTTGGCTTCGCATCATGACGAATTGCAAACGCATGGTTATTTATTGACTTCTTTAAATATTCAGGAGTGTAAGCGAGCAGGATGGGAGGCAGGGGAAAAGGCACATCCAACCTCCCCTTCAATTCTCAAAATTTGGTTCAGTTTCGGACAAAAAGAGACAGTCCATGCTTCATTAGCATGTTTATTCACCAGACTCAATCGGCCGTTTACTTGATGCTTTTGTTCATTAAACACGATTAAAGTGGTCTTAAATCTCAGAAATGGTAAAAAAAAAACCCATCCCTCCCCCTCCAAAGTACAGAAAATTTCTCCACCCAAATATCAGATATAGGGAAAATTGAAATATTAAGTAGCTTTGTGTTAGCCAATATGGTCAATCTTTGTTTAAATATGTATATCTGTAATTTTTTTTTTTTGGTACAATCTGCCCTCCTGGAAAAGAGTCTAACTTTGCCACTTGTACCAACCCCCTCTCCCACCCTAATAAAAAAATAATATATGACACTGGTATCTTGTATTGGAAGTGTAACATTAAATATTAATATAACCGACAAAAGGAATGAAATTGTCCAAAAACAGAGCATAAACAAATTTCTCTGGAAACAAGATTATAACAGGCCGGGAGAGGGGATCACACCCTCTTCTATTATGTGGACCCCTCCCCCTCCCTACTGGGTATAAACCCTCTCCACAGCTGAGTTTTAAACTAAGCTCTATCAGGTTTCAATTGCACATGTATGAACTATAATAGGCTCAACTCGGTTTCGTCTTGGTCTTCATTGGCTTTACCGGAAGTCAACAAGGGAAGTTTTATGGATGATTATCAGCTGAGTTTTACCTAATTGTCAGCTGAGCATCTAAACAGATGGAAATGGGTCCAATTTCCCAGAATTACCACCATAGTACTAATATTTTTAACAGATGGAGTTACAAGTACATTTTAAATCCTTTGGATCTTCAATATTTTTGACTGGTACCTGCGAATTGGTAAGAAAGAGGCACATTTTTACAGGGGGGGGGGGGTGCAGAGGGGATGAAAGGGGACATTTTAAGGTTGTAAGTATAGATACAGTGATCAAAACAGTATGTAGATTTATATTTGAGAAGAATGAACCAGGGAAAATTCAGACCCAATCTTTTAGCCGCCTCTGGGAGCAATAAAGGATCGATACGCATATAAATTTGGCTACAGGAATATATCGGGAGGAAGGAATCGCCGTAGGTAGCACAGCTTTGTCAGTTTTGTTGTATACTCGCTGCTAATGCAGGGTTCCGCTGCCGTACCCCTCCCCCCCTCTTTCTTTGCTTGTCCTTTTCAGACTTCATGACAGATATTCTATATACTATACATCTTACCTAATAATTAAGTTGAAATAAAGTCAAATATGCTGGTAGGAAGCTTCACGACCTTTGCTTTAGAAACTTATGCCAAATTCGTATTCACCCAAACTAGTATTTTGTATTACACACAGTGACTATATACCTACGGTAATTTTCGGTGAGAACATCCCCTAGGGTAGCTTGGGAAGTCTAGCAGTCTACATTGCACGTAAACCTGCTGACATTTCATTAATTTTCAACTGTCGCTCCAGTTTAATTCTTAAAGGAGAGCTAGAAGAAAAAACAAATTGTCGTTGAAGTCCTAAAACCCACCAGGTAGACGACTTCCATAGAGTAGTTTCGCCAACTACATGCTCTTGTTTTCAAAATCTACGTGCGTGTCGCCGTAGTTTAAAAATCAATCAAATGGCGAGGAAGACAAAAGAGTTTTTTTTTTGCAGCTTAGTTACCAGACTAGTACCACCAGGCAACTTACTTCGACTGTAGCTCAAGTCACCGACTTTACTTTTCTGCTATTCTTCATCAACATCATGACAATCGTGATCTTTTTTTAAATCCAGAAATCATTCGCCTACTTTTACGTAGTTTTACTTATTTAAACATTTAAAGGGGTAATCCGAGGCCCTCTAGTTAATTAACAGTACAACATTAACATGACAGAAAATAAACAGAAACCCAAGTTTATCAAATTACGGCAAAAACAGAAACAGGACTGCATTAAAAGTGTGCAAAATACATGGATAAAGCTACTATAAAACTATAAAATATATATAAAACATTATTTAATTAATTAACTAATAGTAATAATATAACAAAAAAATTAACCAATACTAATAATAATACTATTAATAAAAATAATAATTATTAATTAATAATAATAATAAAAATAATAACAATAATAACAATAATAATAATAATTAATAATAATAATAATATTAATAATAATAGTAATGATAAAATAATAATAATAACAATAATAAAATGGCACGAGGGTCGATGTCCTTGCACCATGCAGCTACACATATATTGATGACTACTACCTTTAATATTGTTAGGATGTCAGAGATGCTATACAACCGGCTTAAAAGTCTAACGCATGCGGCGTTATATGAACCAGATCAAGCAGCAAGATTAGAGGGCCACCAATAAGACGTGAGTTTGTGTCTCGATCCCGTAGTACGTCAGTAAACTAGAGCTGGCAGAGAACTGGAGACGATCGATAAAACCAATTTCATCTCGAGATAGGAACACCGCAACGTTAATCAAATTTCAATTATAGCGAGATGGGACCGTCGCAAAAGAGTACGGCGGTGGCGGCGACCTAATACATTTAATATAGTTAAAGGTCAGATGGCACGATAAGCCCAACACTTAATGTAACCGACGTGCATTAGTGGTGTTAACTTCAAACGCAGAAAAACATTCCTCACGTCACTTTCCAAGCAATAAATATGTAATATATCTCTGGAACTTTTAGAAATGAAGCAAGATTAATGAAAAGTTCAAAGAAATGTGCACTAACGGTAAAGGCCTTTGTTAAAAGTTGTGAACTTTAATTGCGAGATTTAAATGTCGTGTTTGTCTTGAGAATGTAATAAAACTGGATGCTATTTGTTTCTTTGGTTTTGAGCATTAACAGTGGCATACCAAGTCCTGATCATAAATTTTAAGGTAGTATATGAATCTAACAAATATCAACTCAACTTTTGTCATTAAAAACTATGCAACGCTCACAATTGCCTTTTGAAGAGGAGGAGCCTTTTGAAGAAAGTCGTCCGAGGGAACAAATCTTTGGAAAGTTTATAAACATTACGAGGGGAGAACATGTCACTATAAGCCACCATAATGATCAGCTCTCTATATACACCAAGTTTGAATGCTCCTTTAAGTTTCAAATTATAATGTAGTTATAACTGGGTAGGCTTCCTTTGAGAAGCTATTAATACTTTAGAAATACAACCTTCGATATTTAATTCCGCAAAACACATAGCAAGATCAAACAAAATATAGACCAGCGTCGAAACAAATATAGACCAGCGGCGAAAAAAAATAGAACAGGGGCGGCAGACGATCCTGCTTCCGCTATATATATATGAAATCGGCCGCCGACGAAAAATGATAAAAAATAAAAAATAATAAAGGTAATAGAATATAATCGTTGCTCTCCCACACGAGCAACTTCTTTGCCAAAGAAGGAACTTAAGCCGATTAGAGATACGGCAGGTCGGGACGCCAGCAAAGGTCACGGTTCTGGAAATCACGGTTCTGATCGAAATCACCGTTCTGGACGCAACGGAGGATAAATTGCATTTTATCGAGACACCCAACTAACTGACTTATAATGCGCGTCAGCTCCGATATATTATATTTTTTATTATACCAGCATTAGAATTACTTTTCCTGTTTTTAGAAGGCCTACGTTATTTTGTTATTGACAAGTCTAGTTACCGGTCTATGGGAGCTAATCTATCAAATGTTTGTCAATATCCCAGACCGATCATTACCCCACCCATGGCGGGTCTACAAAATTTTCTTGGGGAAGGGGAACTTATTACATTTATTGAATAGAAATAAACGGTGAATCTTTACAACCAAAATTAAGCGTACACGTACCGTAGGATATTCTCTCTATACTAAAAGAATCTGCTATCAGTGTAGAATGCAATTTGCATTTGACCCCATCTGAGAACCTGCCTGGCCATAGATTGACCCTAAATTTGAGCAGGTCAATAATATCAACAATTTCCATAAAATTTGAAAAGTATACTATGATCAAGATAATTTAACACAGTGTATAGCTAAATAAAAGGTCAATTATACTAAGTTTTATGTATTTTTTTCCTATTAAAGAGCCTAATATCTGAGGGTCACATGGACACCGTTGGGCGAGTGTTACCATCAGTGCTACGGTAATGCATAGCGCATGGCTTTACATGAATGTGGCTTGAAAATTAACTGCTCATGAATGTACGGTCCCGGGGGGGGGGGGGGAGAAGGGGTGGGGGTATTAAGAGTTTAAATGGTATCAATCGAGAATCAGTGTAATAAACACCACACCCAGTCTTGACGGTGCTGTATGGAATAATAAAGGAAACAATGTAGGTTTCTGTATACAACCAAACTGAGTCACTGCAGTGTTACATTGTTAACTCCCACTGGCAATGAATTACCTTGCATGAATTTCAACAATTTCTAAACAAGCTAATAACAAGTTAATAGCTTGTTTCACTGCAGGTACCATTTTCCAAATTCCTTCTGAAATAAAAAAAGCCAGATTTTTTTCTTTTCCTTCAATTCTCCCTATTGTCTCTGACCTGTAGGATTACAGTGAAAACTGTTGGACACAAAAAGGTGCATATTTTCCATTGGAATCCACCCAACCAATAAAAACTCCCCAGAGTTACTACTTATTATAAAATACTGGAATAAACTAAACTTGGAAAAGTGCCATAGTATAGTATACTGATTTACGTAAAAAAAATAACAACTGCGTTTTGTACTTCAATTCTTTCACCATAAAATCGTTTCTTCTCGAACCCTGTTGCCAATTCCTATACAGTTGCATAATCTCACACTTTTTACATCTTTGTGCTGTCAGGGATTTTTCAACAGTGCGAGGGTTCATACCAGGTTCCCTGATCGAAACTATGTTAAAAAAAAATCTGAATTTGTGTTTAGACAACAAGACATACCTGATTGCTTGAGTAATTCCCCGCTGTCCACCCTACTCCAATTACCCCTCCTCAATGTACCCCTGTTTGTCATTATATCCTTAATGCATTCTATAGATTTTACTTTTAGAATGGAGAAATAATCTTTGCAGTAATAGGAGCAAGAGGAGATCATTCCAAGTAGCAACACACAGAAAACTTGTTCCATTTTTAAGATAATCATGGGTTTTTCTTGAGATGCATGATAGACGATTTGAAGCAAGCCTAAAATGACATCTCCGAATTGGAACCTTGGAATTTCTTACCCTAAAACTGTATATTAGAGAATTTGTCACCTTGCAATTCACTGTCATTCTGATTTGAAAGTTACGATTAAGCAGGGCCAGCAGGACTCATCAGTTCTACAGTGTCCCTTTGTATATAGAGTGGCCGGATTTCTTCATCAAATCTAGAAGCCCATGATGTCTACAGAAAAGATCATTTCAAGAATTCCGATGTTCAGTTTCTGTTGAATTTAAGTTCAAATGCAAAATGTTGCCCCATATTTCATGAAATTACAATGAGTAATTTGCCTTCTGCGTTTACGAGTAAATAATGCTCCAAGCCGTACATAATTATCGGTTAATTTGGCTTTCCGAGAGAGGGTTTATACAGTACGTCAAGAAAGGACATCTTTTTGCGGGAAACGTATTTCCTATATTTTCAATTTTTGGGGAAAGTGACCATTGCAACTCTACGAAACATCGGACATTAAAACGCAGTTCATCCAAAACTATGGCTCAGAGGTGAGGGATGGATTACTTCCACAAATATTGGGGACTTGCGGTTTTTTTGGGCCAAATGATTTGGCCGCTACATGCCCGTCACTTTCAAGGTTCCGGCTTTCAAATGGGCCGATCTTTGGAAATTTTTCTTCAAATATCACCGCTTGGACCATAAAGCAGGCGCTTATTATAATTTACCTAAAATCAGCATACCCCACCACCCCCCCCCCTTTGTATTTTAAACAAAAAGTATTAGAGCAAATCGTCAAAGGAAAACGAACTAATCTTCTGACGAGGCTATGACGTCAAGCGGTGGAAGAACGGCAGACCGGCCTGAATGTATCTCACAAACTGAACGCTGATTTGGTGCTGTATTTTGCGAGAGTTTATTCCTCCCTCGGCATTCCGTGTCTCGAAGATTTTATTTCTCCTTTAACAAGTATAAAACATATCCAGTCTGGACAATATTGGAAAATAGATCCATTACATGTTTAGAGGGGACAATATTTTACTTGATTTACCAAGATCGATCCATGTATATAAATAATTTGATATTTTGCTTCTATTTCCCGCCCGCCCCCCATATGGTTTTTGGAAGAATTATCTTTAGCTACAGGATTTGTTTCTTCTTTAATACCATCAAAAAACAATCTTGTGATGCAGATTACTGTAAGACAAAACCAAATAAAACAATGCTGGAGGCATCATGTTTAAATGAGGAGTGCCAATGTTGTCGTGAAAGGTTGTCATGACAACTCCCTGCTCATTGGTACAAGGGTCAGCCTTTGGACGTCTGATAGGGATAGGGGGGGAGATTTGTTCCAAAAGTATCTTAAAGACCACAAACGTCATGTTGCAGTAATTCATCTCAACAATGTTAGGATACAAATCTCGACTGCAATGGTACTTTTTCCTTTGAAGAAAAATAAAACTATGCCTATAATACGTACAGTACCTGCTATTAATACCATAAGTTTAATGTGAGCACCCCCCCCCCACTGATATGGTCACTCTGTAATACATTCCTGGAATTATCAGTTATTATATTGTTAGCCATGACAGTTGGAAAGTCAAGAACCATGCATACTGTTCATTCGTGAAGAGGCCCGTTATCTTAACACAAACAGCTTATGACTACAGATAAATATATACTCCAAAAAAAGCTCTAATTTGCATAAATTTACATAAACTTCATGTCATGTGATGCCTATCATGCCTATATGTTTCTGTCATGCCCTGATTCAATTTCCCAACGTTTGGAAACTCTCTATACTCTAATGAATTAACTTTACTCTCAAGCAATTGATTAAATTAATCAAAACTTGGGACGCGGCAATCCCACCGAGATATATACCCTAGAATTGCTAGTGTATCGTCGACGTGTGCATGCAGTGTGTGGCATAAGTCTGTTTTCAACCTTTCACCGTACAGCGATCCACGGAGCATAAATGGTACAGTCCATGTTCGTGTATGTATAGCCTACGGCGCTTTATAACATGGACCAGCGGTGTACGGTCCGGGTGGGGCTGAAATTTTCTAAAACCCACAGCCAAACGTGTGGCGGATCGGGGGGGATCAAGTAGGCGTGTGCCACTATGTTTGGTAGATTAATACATAGTTAAATTGGCAGTATATTTCCTATTTTTCTTGATTTTTGTTGATAATAAAACTGATCCTTGACTGGCACCCTCTGTTTGAAACTTTTGTGTCCACCACTGATTTCTTGACGTCATCGACGCCAGTGCACGTTCGGGTCATTGGAGAGCTAAATATCAGGAGCGAGTCGAGGGCCTTGTTACTTCCGAAAACGTCTGAAAACTGGATTAATCACGACAGAAGACACAGGCTGCTGTATGACTTCATGTTTGGGTATTCCCATGCATACACCCTGCAAATTTAACAGCCAAGCTGTTTCAAGTTTTGCAAAAATCTCTTAGCATTTCTTTGTTTACAGTGCAAAATGTTCCCTCAGTTTAGAAGGATAGCCAACAGTTTTGATAAAACATAAAATATAATCTAAGCATCCTGGTGACATTTGCATTCTACTCCTACAGTATGTGGTATAATTTTCGAGAATTAAACAGGTGTGGATGCTTGACAAAAAATAATATACAATATTTTTAAAGACTACGGTACTTAAACGGTTACCATTATTCACCAGTGGTGCAACAGGGACATCAAGTTTGCTTCAAGTACACTTGGATATATTGTAGCTTACGAGAAACATTAATAGTCAGTGCAAGATTGACCACCTGCAATTTTGTTTTTGTAGGATATTATTTACATTGCTTTTAATATGTAAAGCTAATTTTGACTGGTAGCAAAACTTTGACTTTGACTTCACTTTGACTCTTTATGAATCCAACCTTTATGCCAATGACCCATACAGGCTTCATATGTTTGCGGTTTATATTTGCATGTAATCTCTATTCAATTCGATTTAACATAACGGAACATAGCGCTCATATACTCACAGACCACTTCCGCGGATGCCTTAACTGTGTGCGAATATATTTCAAATCTCACTGCATTAAAGATATCTCAGCCCCTACTCATCTCAACATCACGGGGTATGCAGAATATGAAAGGGAATTTTACAAAAATCCCCAAATAGTGCCCTGTTTATTTAAAAAAACAATGGATCTTCTGGTTGAGTGGAACCTAGAGGCGGATTTCAGTTGAATATAAAATACACCTCCTGAAATGTCAAGCGTCTTATTATATATTCTTTGTTCCTTGTGAAGTCATCACACTGTCATTCAGGACTTGACTCTCAAATCGTAGCTCATTTTCAGTGTTCTATGCATTAAGTTTGGAAAATATTGTACTTGAACGACTTATGAAGGTTTACTGAACAAATCTGTTGACTTTTAATGCCATTTTAACATGCAGTTGCAAAATTGTTTGTCATATTTTCTCACTGCAAAAATTATGTTATTCTGAACGTTCCATTACACTTAAAGGTAAGTTGTTCTGTACGATACATACGCAATGAACTGTAGAACATAGTCTTTGCATTTGCATTGCAGTATGTATACTAGTCTAGACAATGTACTAGTTGGTTGTAATCTACGACAATAATAAACACGGAAATAAAAAACCCTCGTATAAATTAAGTGAGCGAGTCCACATCTAAACATGTAGAGCTGTGTGTGCCAAGGTCAGCCATTATAATCCGCCGAGTACAGCCTTGCGCAAAGGGAAATAGACAAATATCAAATGATCGTTTTCATGGTTTTATGTTCCCATATGATATATTTCTCATATGTAAACAAAAGTTACAGAAAATTAATTAAACAATCATTGACATATCATGATGGTCACTAGAAAAACACCATTGTTTAAAGCTATAATTACCTATGAAAGTGCTTATTCACTGAAATCTTGGAACGTAATAAACCAGGATGATTCATAGAGTTGAGTTATGCTATTATCTCTTATGCCAGTTTGCAGGAACCTAAATAAACCTTGAATTGATGATGTAATCAAAGAAAATGCATATGATTTAGCACTCCATGAAGAAGTGAAGGGCATTTTCCTTTAGGGGTGGGGGTGAAATTCTCTTCAAGCTGGAGTTTCTCCATGATTTGAAAACAATGTGTTAATTCATACTAGCTAGGATAACAATAAAATTGGAAGAAAGTGGCACAAAGGATAAGCAAGAGCATCGTTGGTGCAAACCTTAAAAGAGTATAATTAATACCGTACATATCAGCAGAAAACTACATGTCAAATAGGTGTATGGACAGGGGTTTCTGTATGAGCCTATGAGGCTTCCTATAACCCCTTCATAAACTAAGTACTAAGTCTGGGGCCCATAGTGACATCGCGAGACTTATATCAGTATGTGAAAATACTGCATATTACTGCATATTATCATCTACTGCAAGATGTGTATATATATATAT
>JAODAG010032810.1:0-17530 GCA_027574785.1 Orphnurgus asper | reverse complement strand
AATTAAAGAACAAAGGATATCATAAGACGCTTGACATTTCAGGTGTATTTTACATTCAACTGAAATCCGTCTAGGGTCCCACTCAACCAATCGGGATGGAATATATACTGGCGGAAAGCTAAAAAGTAACTCTGAAAGATCAAACTTACCCCGAGTCGATACGTCATCCCGAAGGAAAGATTTCATTGTTTGTTTAAGTAAACAGGGCGCTATTTGGGGAATTTTGACAAGTTTGCCATTGAACAGCTGCCGTTTTTGTTTTTTATATTAAACATCCGCCGTACCTTCCGCATATATTTTATAGATGAAAATTATACTAGTAGAAAGCTGACAAAATTCCATTTCATATTCTGCATACCCCGTGATTTTGAAATGAGTAGGGGCTGAGATATCTTTAAAGCAGGGAGATTTGAAACATATTCGCACACAGTTAAGGCATCCGCGGAAGTGGTCTGTGAGTATTTGAGTGTTAATGTTCCGTTATGCGGCACAATAAATCTGAGAATTTTACAAACATAAACATAATCAGCATTTTAATGTAGTATGAAAACTTTGAAACATTTTAAGACTAACAACATCATTAACTCCTTAAGAAACTAGGATTAATAAAAAATTAATTGTATATAAATTACCTTGATCTTGTTGTAACGAGTGGATGAGTTGGATCTCATAAGGCCGAACACCAAGTGAAAGAACATTTTCATAATTTTTGCCTGAAAACTTTTTAGCTCTGTGAATAGAGGGGAAGTTCCACTCTGTCCAATACATCCAGTCCTCAAATATTGCTACAGCAAACGGATGAGATAAGCTTTCAGCCGGTAAATCAGTCAAAATGAACATGTTGCTACCGTCTAAATCTGCGTATCTGTTGATGAAAACAGAGTGAGATATGTGGGATGAAGTGTACATGTTCTCATTTAAGCTAGGAAGCTTAGAAATGGTTACTTTATGGTTGAACGTACAGTGAGATGTGATATATGTTAAACTAAACAAACAATAAGTGCTCTCAATTATCCTTTATTCTGTTCTCTCACTGTCATATATCTTTTCATTATTCTGTTCCTATCAATATTCTGCTATATATCCTTTCAATATTCTGTTTGATCCTTTCAATCTTCTGTTCTCTCACTATCAGTATTCTGTGATATCCTTTCAGTATTCTGTGATATCCTTTCACTATTCTGTTCTCTTGAATGATATCACTATATTTGTATATTACAAGTACATCCACTGTTGAAATGACGATGTCCCACAAACTTAACCAAGCTAACATCTAATAACTGAGTACATTATCACATATTGCATTAATAAGATGTGAACTGTCAGGGTTTGTTTGTAGCACAGTTTTGTCACATAATCAAAGAAAGATTCCCTAAGAAGGATAACTCTTGTGGGAATCGGCCAAACGGTGGCCCAAAACAATCAAGGAATCATGATTGAAAGAAGTTGTATAATATTGTAGATGCAAGATGACATAAAATCGCTTGCATAATTGTATCATATACTGTAAAAAGGCCTATATGGTTTAAGTGTTTAAAAATCAAACTTTCTTTCTAATAAAATCTCTAATTTCTAAATTTCTAATAAAATATAAAAGTTTCTATGATCATACGCTGCAGCCATCCTCCAGGTATGATGGCAGTCTACAGAGGCATAGAGGGGGGGGGGCCATATTTCATACTATCAACATAGGTGCAAAGTGTAAGGCATATCAAAATTGCAGATGATACACTGCTACATTTGAAGGGGAAAATATATTCCACATTACTTTTACCTTAAAAACCACGTCTATATATCTTACTGAAATATAGACACTGGAAAACCAAAGTAAAACCTATGGTACTCAAAAAATCTAGGGTGCTCTAAGAAAATAACCATTCATACACTTCTACTTTACTTTACGCTTCACTATGCTTTATTAATGCATCTTTGACACGTGACGGAATTTGGAATTGACATTTGTTAAACCTCGGTCGGCTGGCCTTTTGTCATCATTGGCAATAATAATCGTATCGTGTCCTCACGCAATGTAACCCAGGTTAGCATCCGTCCAGAAGAGTTTCTGTGAGGTGAAATCAATTGTCAAACTGTTAGGCCACACAATCCGTGTGTCCTGAATTATGCCGTCTTCTCCGAGGTCCGTCCCGTCGGTGCCTAATCTCTTGATGAAAGCGTTGATGCCCCAGTCGGAAATGTACACAACCCTGAGAAGATTTGAAAATACGAAACTTTAATAACGGAGTTAGATGCATTTGTCAAGGGTGCACGCGACAGAACAGAATTACCAGCTTTGGTTTTTGTAGACCGATTCGTGTCAAAACTAAAGTTGGCACCTGCAGAAACAAGAGTTGTATAAGTGTATCTGAATCGAACTACCTTGGAAATAAATTTGAATTGGGTCCTACACTCATTACGACAGGGTGCATGTTCGCTTTAAATGTGAAAGTGGGTAATAAATTAGATGTTTGGATTAACCTAGTCTTGTTACTAGAATGGTACAGTACTTTATTATACTAGAGTGAGTGCGCCCACACTTTCATAAACTTCAGTCGTTAGTACTGAACTTTCAGCGCCCTCTACAGGAAATGTGCTAATGTCTTGGTAAAGACCAGGATTAACAAGATACAAGGTATATAATTTGATGTTTCATACCATTTTTTTGTTGTGAGTATTGCTGGCGTGAAGAGATCAGTATGGGTGACAAATTCACAGAAACACAACAACTAGGAATCAAGTTATGATTTCCTTTAATTCCAGATACTGGTTTGTGGTTAAAATGTGTAGCAGACAATGTTTTCAACTGCACAGCAAGTGGGTAAGAAGGAGACATAATTATTTTAGCTTCCGCGATGACATTTTCATGCATATAACAATCATAGGTTTTTCTGCTTAATTTATCGAAACAACTGAGTCAAAGAGATTGGCTTAAGTTGTCTCTTGGAATGCTCATGGATATATGGTAGGGCTATAATATTTATATTTACTACTTTTAGAAACAGCCCATGGACACAAATATGTCCACGTTTACCACTTTTTGTTATGTTCCTCTCTGGACCATGAACGCCCCAAAGGGAGGGAACGAGAAATGACTGTAGCTGCCTTCTGAAACGTGTCTATATGATTTTTCTTAGTTTTAAAGCATCACTTGGAAATGAGTCATACTACATGCTTGGATAGGAGACATACTTTGTGCTTGAGGAGACATAATATCATGAGGTTTAATTCTAGGAACAACTTTCTGTCCAACTTCAAGTCATAAAACTGATAACTGTTAATTGAGCTCTAAATACGATTAGCTTACACAGAGCTATCAATATATCAAGAATTGCACTGGCAAACACTGGCTGCAAAAGTCAGGGGCTGATATTTTTTAAAAAGAAAATCAATAAAGCTACTCTTACCCTAGGAATGGATGTACTGCGACACCTCTTGGCTCAAACAAACCTTGACTAAGGAGTGTTTTGGTGTATGTGCCATCAAATTCTGATACAATCAGAGCCTTTTCACCAGTGGGGTAGTACAGTTTCCTAACAAGGAAAGTTTAAATATAACAATTATAACATTTTCCATGTAGTATGCTTGTATTAACCATCCACATAATTGTCATACAACCGTAGGATTTTTTTTTTAATTTTGAGCTACTGGTTGATCCAGATCCAACCTGCCTTCTTGCAAGTGATTATTAGCTTACAGAGCAATTATAGTACAGAAGATATCCACCCGGTGCTTTAGCTAATATGCTGTAGTCTCTCACTCATCAATGTTTAGAGAATACTAAAGTGACACACTAGGATATCTAGTAACAACCAGGACACACTAGTAAGACATTAGGATATCTACAGCAATGCACTAGAATATCTAGTAACACACTAGGATATATAATAACAAACTAGGATATCTAATAACAAACCCAGGACAGTCTAGGAAGTCTAGTAATTATCTAGTAAGACATTATGATAACTATAGCAATGCATTAGAATATCTAGTAACACACTAGGATATCTAATATTAAACTAGGATATCTAATAATAAACTTGGATATCTAATAACACACAATGATATCTTGTAACACACTAGGATATCTCCTAGTAAGCTTGATATCTAGTAAGACACTAGGATGTACATATAGCAATACACACTATAAGCTATCTATTAACACTATGATATCTATTAATATGCTAGGACACTAGAATATCTAGTAAGGATACCTATTAATACACTAGGACATCTAGTAACATTACTAGGATATCTATAGAAACACACTAGAATATGTTTAGTAACATATGACCGGGATATCTAGTAACACACTAGGTTATCAAGTAGGCCAAAGACACAAATTTATGTATTTGCAACACACTAGAATATCTAGACTCTAGGATATCAAGTAAGACATTGTGATATCAAGTAACAAACCAGGATACGTAGTCACACATGAGGATTATCTAGTAACATATACTAGGATATCTAGCAACACTCTAGAATCCATCGAGTTACACACTAGGAAATCTAGTAACACACAAGGATTACTAATAATACACTAGGATTACTAATAACATATTAGGATAACTAGCAACACACTAGGATTACTAATAACATGCTAGGATATCTAGTAACATTATAGGAAATATAATAACACATTTGGATATCTAGTAACAATCGAGGATATCTAGTAACACACTTGGATATCGTATAACACACTAGGATAACTACAACACCATAGGATATCCAGTAATGCACTAGTAACAGTTAAGATTCTTTCAAAAGGGGAGGGGATCCTCCTCCCTCGTGACCCAATCAATAATCCGGGCTATATGCCACTAACCTAGATGCGGCACTGTCCTCAAGTGAAATATCTCATTATGCATTTGGCTACCATAGTTCAAACCCTATAGCTTTTCTTAACTTAACTTTCACTCAGACGAACTTGGCAAGTTTTCTCTTTTACACCCAACCCCCAAAACGAATAATGCCACGTCGATGCATGTCCTTACCTGCCGACCCAGTCAACGCATAATCCTTCCCCGCCTAGAATTTCATCCGTGATAGTTTCTCTGCCTGTTCCATCGAAGTTCAGACGCTCCAGTTTTTCACTGATGTGGTCGAGCGCGTATAGCTTCTTGCCTCTGTAGTCGTAGTCGAAACCAACGAGTACTTGAAATTCATCGGCTATGAGGTTGTATTGAGAGTGGTCATAGCTGAGACTGCGTATGTAGTAACGATTTGTAAAGAAGATGACGGGATCCACACCTGATAAGAGAGGGGAAAAATACATAAGCAGAACCACATCGTGCATTCTATATTCATAGGGCGACGACAAACCATAAATTATGCCAAGCTCCTTCTCGAAAAAGATGACTCAACGGGTAATCTTAACAGTGGTGCAAGAGGGAGGGAGGTGCATAAGACACATGTGCCAAATATATTTTTGCAGAATTACTCCAATTACATACTAGTTAACGTCGTATTATTTCCAAATTTTGTTAAAAATTCTTGATTCTGTTCCATGTGCCCTGGGGCTTCTGTCGGCTCCATATAGGATCACTACATGAGATCACAGCTGCCTGTTAATACAGACTGTTAACATGTGCCTTGGGGCTTCTGTTGACCCCATATAGGAAACCACATGAGATCACAGCCTGTTACGTGCGTCCTTGGGCTACTGCTGAATGGAGTCCAGGTTACAATGTTATTCTTTACCTGTGTTCTCTAGGCAGGTACTATTATCAGCGTCCAGCCGGTAATCATCTTGGCAGTCACAGCTGTACGACCCAATGGAATTTGTGCAAGACTGGCTGCAGACCCACGGGGTCACTTCACATTCATTGATATCTGCGGAGGAGAACATTTAACGGAGCAAAAAAAAAAAATAACTATATCAACATGTCTGATTGCTGCATTCCAAGGAAACTTACTGCTGGACCAAATTAAGTTTCTCCGCTCTCGATTCGTTGGCCGCCGTAACGATATAGTATAATGGTTATATTGCTGAAAGTGAAGACAATTCAGACATGGATCCAAGGTGTTGGGGTGGGGAGTACGTGGCATGTGAGGAACCTGCTTTCTGGAAATCTAGGAAATTACATCAATAGGAAATTACATCAAGAGGCTACTGTCCATGGAACTAGTAACATCCTCCAAAATGTTCGTCAAACATGATCTTTTCCAACTGAAACCACGACGAGAACGTTCTAATAAACAGTAAACATCACACTACTCCGCCACAGCATCCCGGATAATTGACTCCATAATTTCAGGGACAACAAGGCTACCTGGCCTATACTGTAGTTACAAGGAAGACCACGTTACCCTTTTTGAAAATAGGTGTATTACATAATTATTTCAGTACATTTTTCACTCTTTAGGAACAACTTTGGGAAACCCTCCTGCATAGACCTGTTGAAAACTACGGACAGCAGACAACAAAGTAAAGCAGCAAATGTATTGAGAAAGGAAATAAAAAACAGCATCAGGACCATGCAGGGGCCTTTATTGCCATGTTTCAATCAAAGAAACTGAACTATATATCGTCATAAAAGACATCATCGTGCAGACAAAAACATTTAGACTTACAATATCCTCCAGTCTTTCACAGGTTAAGACCGAAGAAAAATTAGTTACTTAAATTTTTATCAGAAATGCCCTCAATATATCACTAATGATGTCACCAGAAGTAGGAACCTGACAAAGAAGGCCATCCTCCTCATTCTGCTTAGATGTAACTTATGGAAGGAAAGCGAACATCAGCCATAGATAAACGATACAGTATCCACTGTTTAATGCTTCTTTTTGAACAGCAAGAAATGCCTCTCAAGATCTCCAAGATGGCTAGCTACTGCAGTCGCCTCCTTCCTCCGAGGAGACAAAGACCTCGCAACTAATTTGATTTGACCTAAGAAAGCAATCACAATTCACAACACTTTGGCCGTGGAACACATCGTGACCGGTCAATATCCCTTGAGATAGCTGGAAATGCCTAAGTTCCAAATTTTGCGAGAGGGTATTTTGGGAGGAGATCATTAGTCATAGGAACGGTGGTACTTCATGGAGCATCAAACCTCGAGTCATATCATGATCGCTTAAAATCTCCCGAGTCTCCGGATTTGGGACTTTCTGAAAATTATATGATGCTGTATTTCGGAGCCATTGATAAAGTTTATACATCAAAAGTGTTTGTGTCCACTCACCCCCCACCCCTGCCTCTCCCCCAATTAAAACTTGAACCACGGCACTGCAGACATTCGAAGCAAAACTAAACATTAAGGATCGAGGTCTATGGGACTAGCTGCCTTGTACTTACCATCACAATGCGTTTCGTTGATGAGTAGGAATCCTCCATTACATACACATGTCCATTTTTGGGTACCTTCAATGATCGCACACTCTTGACTACAGTTTGTGCAGTAACTTTCATCTGTTTTCATAATTAAGAGAAATATCGACCGTTCAATCGCCAATGGTAGCCCGGCTTTGTCAAATACAATGCTCAGGATAACAAAATATCTGTTAGTACAAAAGGCGATTCTACATAGTCGCAAAGGCAACATGACGTTACTGCTCCGCATTGCTTTTGAGACAGTTTTATGACCAAATTTAAGTACCAAGGAAACCACAACAACGTGCTTGGCATAGCTCAGGAACTGTAAAATACGTTAAAAGTTCTGTGGAAAGTCACAAACGGAAGAATACTGCCTGCAATTTGTGAGCAACATTCTTTGTTCATCGAAGCTGTTGCCACACACAGCGATCTCGCGCAGAGTGGTCGTTATAATCACGGGAAATTTATTATTGGGGTAGGTTTTAATGACCACAGTATTTATGTTTCAGACCCCATTTTTTAAGTGTTACAGACATGCAAATAATACCAATAACAATACAATCTACTTTTCAGGGATATCTTTCATATACTGATCATTTCTTTCATTAAAACAGGCCTTCCTCTAAACAGGTACGAGAAAAATATATTTAAACGCACGCCGACTGTAACATTGTACTACGTTTAACGTCAACTGACACGTGCCTCCCATGAGAGCATTAACCTACGGGTTACAAATTAGTCAAAATATGACTGGTTGTCACTTTAAATATCTGCTTTATGCTGTGGGAGCCGGGAGAAATAGCAGAACACGGGACGTCATTAAACATTGATTAACATAACAAAACGATTGTAGTGCCGAACATGGCTTCGATGTGGAGGGGGTGCAAAAGAAACGAAACGACCGATCATATTAATCGCCTTACCGCACATCCATTCATCAGAACCATCTGTGCAATCTGGATAGCCATTACAGGTTTCGAACAACGAGACACACGACACGTTTCCACTGGCACATTGATACTGATACTCGCTGCATGTGACCGCTGTGAAATTCAAAGGAATACATTTAAGCATGTTGCGGATGGTTGAGACAACACCATGTAAGCAAAGCATTATAGTTTCTCGGTGTCTAACTAAATACATATATTTGGAGTAAGTGCATGAAAAATATTTAACGCTGTTTTATGGACTAGTTCGAAACAGAGTTATAAATGTGGAACCTGATCATATGCTGCATTCGACCTTGCAGGCATCTACCCGCAGTAGCAAGTGGGTGGGGGATCACCCGGCCCAATTCTTGGTCATAGTGCTAATATCTTCAGGTAAGTCCCCAACTGCATTGAATCAAACAAACTTTATATATTTAAGTCATCACAAGCTAATGTTACTTATTTCCCTCCTGGACAATCTGTATCAACAAGATCAGCAATACTCCGTCTGTACAAAGATTGTATAATCTGGAATGGGTTCAAATTTTGTGCGAAAGCTCCTTCAGAACTGTGTTAAGAGTATGTGCATTAATTTAAAATTTCATCCTTGGTAGGCCAAGTCTCAACCATTAGTGAAACGAGTCGTAAACGACGTACAATGTTTTGTTTAACCTCATGAGAAGCTTCGTCCTGATTGTACGGTAAAATATTAGTATTTAGACTTATTTCTTTGAAGGGACTCTACTTGAAGAGCAACGACGATTGTATCATTTCAAGAGAGAGGTACGTTGGAAAACGTAAATCTTGACCACAATACGAAACAAAAATGTAAATTATTCATGTCTGAATTCACTATGAGGCAAAAACTCAATCTGTGAAATCGGCTAAAATTGTAAACAGTTTACTTCAATTTAATCATTGCCATTTGACTGCTTACCGCACAAGGATTCCTGTTCATCGCTGTTATCGTTGCAATCATCGACTTTATCGCAGGTTTGGTCTTCGGGAATGCACCTACCATTCCCGCAGGTGAACTCTGAATCCGTGCAAGGAGGATAATCTGAGAAATCAAGAGGGGAAACGATGTTACAGCCAAATAACGAGGGCAATTAGTACGATGAAACTATATCTACACGTTTAAAACTTTGGTATTAATCCAATTTACAATGTTGCCTGCAGAGACTTTCTGTGAATATAAGTTGAAATCTCATTGTATTTCCTATTTTTCTCTTTCAGTTCCACGAAATAAAGTTGAAAATGACCGAGTGGCACTGCCTCTCATTAGGTTTATTCTGGGAAAAGGGCAAATCTGTCTTTCCACCCATAGAATCTATAGAAAATACATCCATCATCATGACCATGGAAGACCTGGTCCCTCGGGGTGCAAAGAAACCTGGGCAGCGGTGCTGTGTGGAGCCCCTGTTGCTCCTCTCGCTGAGGATGTATATATGTCTCCCCAATTTGGAGCCACAGATGCTGCTGCTGTTGCTGAATCTCTCTTGAGTCCTCCCTTCACACCTGATACTCACTGCAGAAATACCCCTCGTCCTCTCCTGCTGGACAATCCGCTTCACGGTTACAGTATTCCGTTGCAAAATCTATGCAGGAACCGTCCTTACAAGGAATCGAGCCACTAGTAGTACAGTTTGAAACACCTGTGAAATGATACAATGCAAGAAGGCTTATACCGAACCAAATAATCAACAAAACAATTACTTTTTTTGGAGGACTGTTAGCTTAAAACAATTCAAATACACATTTACAACAGTGTTCATTAAAAGCACGGGTAGGTAAATACAACTACATTATCTGTTTTATATTTACACAATGGTTTAGGTCATGGAAACCTCAAAAGGAACACTTAATTATGGGTACCTCGATGTAACTCATGGGTACCTCCCAATAACTACTCATAAGGACCTAATACTGATCACTCAAGAGGACTTCATAATTATCACTCAGGAGTTCCCTCACGATGATACTTCATGAGGACCTCACAATCTTCCACAATGATCACTCATGAGGACCTCACTCACAATGATTACTAATGAGGACCTCACAATCTTCCACAATGATCACTCATAAGGACCATATAGAAATAAATTAGGAGGACCTCACAATGATCACTCATGAGGACCTCACTCATACATGGGTACCTCATAATGATTACTAATGAGGACCTCACAATCATCACTCATGAGGTCCTTGATCACTTGGGACCTCAATATACTCAGAGATTTTACATTTCCTGGCATATTTCAATCCCCAGCCTAATTCCCAAATTATTTCATAGAAAATTGACAGACATACGTCTGAGGGTCACAACATTGGTGTCAGATGAAATACAAGAAAACGATGAAATAAGCAAAAATTAAACAAACGTATACATACCACAAAATACTTCATCGGAGTTGTCTTCACAGTCGAAATAATCATCACATTCCCAATAAAATGGGATACACTGCGGGAACCCGGACAAGCAACTAAACTCAAAAAATGAGCAATCAATTGGGCCTAAGATTACATAAAAGAGAAAAACAATTTTAATGCTAGAAAGGTATTTCACAGTAACTTAATATGCTCCTCAACATTCCAGTGTCAAAGTTGGGTGTGATTCACTTTTTTGCAGTTTGCTTGGAGCTACGACATTTGGTGTAGCAAAGAGCTAAATGATCCAAGTTTGACTCCTTCCTACCAATAGCAGAAATAGCAATAAATAGCATTGACCCGACAGTGGGGGGGAGGGAGGTGGTGGCTGGAGGCTGTCCCCTGGTGCTATGTATTGCAAAATCAGACGACTCATTTATTCAGAAGCCTGACTATGATGTTGTTAAGTATTGTGAAATCTAATCAAATCTAATCATATGACTGATGTAGTCAGAAGCATGACTATGATGTTGTTAAGTTTTGTGAAATCTAATCATATATTACTGATATATTCAGAAGCCGGACTATGACGATGTTAACTATTGTGAAATCTAATCATATGACTGATATATCCAGCAGCGTGACAATGACGTTGTTAAGTATTGTGAAATCTAATCATATGACTGATGTAGTCAGAAGCCTGACTATGACGTTGTTAAGTTTTGTGAAATCTAATCATATGACTGATGTAGTCAGAAGCCCGACGTTGTTAAGTTTTGTGAAATCTACTCGTACAGCAACAGAAGCCCGACTATGACGTTGTTAATTGTTGCTAATCATATTACTGATGTAGTCAGGATAGAAAATGCATTAAGTTTCATCATACGAATCGAGGGAAAATTTCAAGAGGTCGTTCTCTGAATTGGGATTAAAACTTTTTCACGGGGGCACTCTCTTGTCCCCCACAAGGAGGGGGAAATTTCCTCTATTGCCCCATGTTGCTTGCATGCCAACCTGGAATTGGACCAGGTGTAATTTGTGTTGAACACCACAAAAAATGCAAAAGGGTTAAATTAAACGTTAGTATCGTATGGGCTGTACAGGATACACATTAAATGTAATGCATTTATCCATCAAACATGGCACCATATTGCACCGTATTGGCAGGATTTTAAAGAGTAGGGGCACCACCGATCAAGAATCAAACTATGAAGGTCAAATCAAATTATCGAAAATTGCCAAATTGCCACTCCTTGGATCTTGAATCTATAGACCTATCAACATGTTTCATATGAACATTTTTCTAATGGGGGGATGCAATGACAACTCGACGATGAGAGGAAATATTCCCCCAGAAACATGAATACGTAACATGTAAAGTTCTTTAACAGGACTTAATTGACAAAACAATGCACCATTTTTGCCTCTTAGCACCCTTAATTATACAATATTTACAAACAGTTAAGGGAGATAGGACACAGATCTAGTATACCTCTGATTTGGCTCCCACTATACAATCTTGATCCACCAATAAAGGGGACACCTTCCTCAGGAAGTGGCTTCATGAGCTACCACAAATATCCCAAAAGCACTATACCAGCCATACCTCAACCTCCTTTCATTGATCATGTTACTTGGATATCTTGCCTCGTATATACAAAGGCTTCCGGGAATGGTGCCGGGGCAGCGTTCCCGCCCCTCTCGGATTCCATATAAACGAGACATATGATGGTCATCATCCCCTCCCCCTGTGCATATCCTAAACAAAAAGTCCTACTGTGATTGCTTAAGTTAGAGTTAACGTTAAAGTCACAGTCTCATTCTTAAATAGAAACAGCTATTAGGCCTAGTACGCTTTGCAGGTGCATCACCGGCCTACTCCCCGAAAACAGCGCTGTCGATAAAATCTTAAATCGTACCACAAAATGAACCCTCGTCGGAACCATCGCCGCAGTCTGCATAGCCATCACAGTACCACGATGCGGGAATGCAGGAACCACTCTGGCACGACCATTGGAATTCATTACACGTCGCTCCATCTGTAATCGTCAATCATGAAGAAAATGATGTCAGAAATGGACGAGAGACGGACAGACTCTTGCAGGGGGGGGGGGGAATTGTTACCGACAAGGCATGGATCAAAACCAATTAAGCAAGTAATATGACATATCATTCTTGTGATTTTTATAATGCTTACACTGTAGGTTATCACTCTTATTGTGTATGTATATTTCATATAGCACAGTAATACTGATACCCACAAAAAAATTGTCAGAAAAGTTAGAGAACCTTTCTAAAAATGGTTCATTTAATCGACCAGGAAAAAGAAGCTATAACTCTTTGACAGATTAGAACAAACAAAAAGGTGAAGTGTTAGGTTTAGTAAATGTCTAATGGCAATCATTTAAAAAGATTGAAGTAGTTTGACTAATTACCATAGTGCATATATTAGATGTAAATTAATGCATAATTGAAGGATTAATTATCATACTGTATATATTAGAAGGATTAATTATCATATGCAAATATTAGATGATGTAGTTTGATATATATTAAATATTGTTATGTATAAAATAAATGGTTTGACAGCATGATTAATGCCCATTTATTAGCTGTAGTTTTGACAGAAATAACTACCATAACATATAAATTAGATGGGAGTAGTTTGACTGATTAATTACCATAATGGATATATTAGATGATGTAGTTTGAATATAATTACCATAATATTACATGTAGTTTGACAGATTTAATTAGCCTGATTATTATGAAGTGCAATTAAGTTTAAACATAACAAGAAATTTGACACAAATTATATGTCCAGCAAGATTGTGCTTTCAACCTAATATTATGATATCCCAATGGCAGACGCAGGATATGGAAGAAAAATGGGAGGGGCCGGCACCAATCAATCAAGAATCAAACTACCTATAATGGTTTCACTGTGAGGATCACAGGCAAACTGGAAGCTCTTAATACCGGCCTACACAGCCTCAAAGTGTTAGTAGTATGCCTGGCAGCATAATACAACCATATATAGCTAATTCAAGCTGATAATTAAGAAAGAGAAACATATATACAACGTATCGTTGATATTGCTTCCAGAAAGTTAATGTATTATATTATTCGTTCATCAAATTGGAAACAACTTGTTGCTTTTGCTTCCATCACACAGGATTGTCAAGTTTTTGTAGTACGTAATTTCTCTAACAAATTAGTTGCAAATGCAATTTACAAATTATGCAAAGCATATTATAATCAAAAGACAAAGAGGAGCTACTAGTATTATTTCTGTGCACCTTGGGTGGTCATACGACAGTGAAACACAGACCTACGTTCACTGGAATTTGCATGTACCACAAATCCTTACTGATTAATGAGACTATACAGGGAACATACAACTGAGGTTTGCAAAACTGATGTTTGACTATATATTGAAGTAATCATAGACATGAGGTTTGTCCTGATGTTATATTTAAGAAGGCTCGATGAAGAAGCTATCCAACTAGTCTAGTCCTTTTTAGCAAATATTTGTACTATAATAGCCTTCTAGGCCTACAGTAGCAGCCTATAGGTCGAAAACTTCAACATAGTCTCTTACGTAGTTTTGCACTATATACTACACCCTACCCCAAGGGAAAAAAAAATGAATGGAAATACAAAAGCTTGATTATGAAAAAGCATCGAGATACAAGAACAAATAGGGCAAGGTCGAGGAGCGAGAGGTATACGCAAAAGCTTTTCAAGTCTGGCCCCAATATAGACAGAGTGAAACAAACAACAACAGCGCAAAGTAACAGACTAACTGTATACAAAAGATAGTAGGCCATTATAAGTGACATAGAAATTGTGCTGCATATGCTTAAGAGAATATTTGAAATGATGCGTGGCAAGAGGGTTTATATATACTATAATCTTGCTGGGAAAACGCCTCAAAGCAGTTTCAATATCAAGTATTCCAACCCTAGCTTGAAAAATGGAACAATTATATTGGCAATTGTTTAAGGTGCGATGGAAAATTCCACTTGTGTATGAAAAGTTAGCAATGTGGAACCACAATATAAGCATCACATATTTGCGTATAACGCGTTAACTGTGTGAGGTAACATATCACTTCCATAGATTTTGCCACTTGTATATTAGTAGCAATTACATGCTCAATGTTATCAGTAAGAGATACTTAAGGACTCGTTGCTTATAACTTCACTGATATATCATCGAGAGGATTGACTATAGTACAATTACTGCAGCCAGCTAAATTATTATACAATTAAGGTCCTGTATGACCAATTATGCAAGATTGTATTAAAACTCATTGACAACAACATCCTTCTTTTAAAGGGCATATGGTCAGTAAGGTAATTGCAAATTTAAAAGGCTAGGAGTGGTGTCCTTATTAAGGTCATCATAATACTGTACACTTTATATTGCATTCTTAATTACTAAATATATACAATATTAATAATACTGATTACCTTAGTTTGGATACACACATATTTTGCTACACATCACACTTATGTATAACAGACAAAATTTGTAGGCCTACTGAACAAGAGCAGAGCACATACTGCATGCCCATTGTTTACAGCTTCACCTTTACAACCAGCTAGAGCACTTGCACGACTGTAATATCATTATATGAATATTCATTTGCTAATTACGCACGTGTATACATTTGAGTATATAAGAGAGAGCACGTTGCTATCTCGTCCTCTTCACCTACCTGGTCGTCTGACATATGATGTAGTCTTAGTTGTTATTATTCGTTCTGGCTGTATATATCAGTCACTCGACGGAAGTCTTATTTGATGTTCTTATTTACGTGTCAATAGAAGAAGACGTTCGTGCACTGAACTGTTCGTTATCATTTCTTCATCGACGTCTCTCTAAGCACACATATCTTACAATGACTCTCGTTTATGGCTTCACCTTCACTGTGACAAGCAGAGCACTGCATGACCATTGTTTAATGACTTCACCTTCACAAGTATGAGCACAGATCAGTGTTTGCATTATTATAAATATTTCATAATAGCCACCCATCCTTGAGGGCTTTCAGTGTTATTATTCAAACTTACATATTGTCTGAACATAGACATTTCATGTTGGGGAAAGTGGGGTAAAACGTCTACGACGGACACCCTCACTTATCTAAAAAACGAAAGCCCGTCACACCTTTCTAATAGTGACATTCTCACTATAACACGGTCGCGACGTTTAAGAAATTTAAGAAATTTTGACTGCCTGATCTATGGTAAGCATGCACATTTTTCTTTTGTTATATTTATAGAAAGCTAGTAACAAAGAACTCTTTTGAAAGTCTGTTTACGTTAAACACACCTGCTACTCATACAAACACCGTGGGGATGATAGCTAACATACACTTACCTAGATATGCGTTTTCGAACACCGCATGGGGCAAGACGGCATACTTGTAATGGGTTAAAACGAACCCTTATACCGTTTTATCCCACAAGGTTATACATTATACCCCAGCGTGCAATTTGGCTATATAATTTATAAGCTTCAACTTCGATTACTTTGTAAGGTTAGTTAGAAATGCCTTGAGAATACAAGAGAATTAAGATCAACTAGGAATGCTTGGGATAGCAAAGTGTATGGAAAATGCGATTGCTGCTGTGTCCATTAGGGCACAACAGCCCTTCATTAGGGCACAACAGCCCTTAGAGCGATGCAGCAAACTTAACCCGACCTGCCCATTCCCAGATCGGGCTAGAAGGTACAGAAGTCTGACACTTCATAGTTTATGATAAAGGATTATCACACGTCCTTAAAAAAAAAAAAACAGTTATGACACAGATCAACTACTGACATGACCTGTACAACTCCCTTTGCATACAGTTAGCACTACTGCATCTATAAACAGTCCCCAATATGCCTTGGTACAATTCACACATGAATGCATGAATGGTTTTCCTCTGTCCAGTCTTACCAGATAATCCTCTTGTTAAGTAAATAGGGCTGGTCAGAACTTAATCCTGAATCAACATGAAGTAAACAGTAGATAAACACTGATTTTGCTGCTTCGCTTTAAGGGGAAGGTTGCCCTAATGTCAAATGGAGAGATGGGTTTCAAAAGGGCAGGCAAACATTTTGGCATACCGAGGACAACTCTTCGACGCAGAGTGTTGGATTTAAACAAACATGCCAAAGGAAATGACAAAACTCTTGGGCGTTTCAAGGTAAGTTTTACGCTGAATTGTTGTGTAAATATTCCTGGCGCCTAATAAAAAATTAAATAATAACAACCATGTGCGTAGGGGGAGTCCTTTTATAGAGAGGAGACAACACGTTTATGCTCCTTATGCCCATTTGTGACATTACTCCACCTATTCTCATGCTGCTTCCAACTTTCACCTTGGTACTGGCTTGGTAACTCAGATTTTCCTCATAAAACTCTTTCTGTTTCCAATAATGTTGACCCCCTCTATTTGCCTCATAGGCCTACTCATCTGCCATTTTCGCCATCTCTGCCCCAGACTCTGGCTTCCTATCTCTTAAAGAGCACGTTCCCACCCGAGCTGGATCATTTGTCCCACCTTTATTCATATTTCCAAAAGGGTTCGAATGAAAGCAGAACTGCAGGCGGATGGGGCACCGGCTGGAGCGATGTTTGAGTGCCACAAAACAGGATGGATGCAACTATCAATAGTCCGGATGCCAAGTGGATGGAGCATTTCATAAAGGTTTCAGGTGCGTCAAAGCAAAACAAGATGTTACACCGATACTCGATGGTCATGCTACCCATACCAGGAATTTGGATGCCATCAACCCAGCTAGAGAAAATGGAGTTGTTTTTCTCTGCCATCCACCCAACTGCTCACATCGTATGCAACCACTCGACGTTATCTTTCATGAAGCCCCTCTCAACATACTTCACCCAGACGGTAGAAAGGTG
>JAODAG010032699.1:0-10801 GCA_027574785.1 Orphnurgus asper | reverse complement strand
CGTAATGAGTACTAACGTAATGAGTACTAACATAAAACAGTAGTAACATAATGAGTACTAACATAATGAGTACTTAAAAGACCACTGAAGAGTATATAGCCACGATGAGTACTACTAAAAAAAATTATTTACATACTTTCTCTTAACTGGTGAAGCACAAAATGAGTAACTACTAAGGAAGGACAAGTTCGGTATTATTTATGTATGGCACAATCAAAAATACCGCTAAAACCAATCATAGTTCATACCCTTTAATTTGATCACTATGTGCACTGGGACAGAAATAATCCACTTTTTCAATCAGTTTTATATTTTCGAGAATAAAATATCTACTAACTTCCATCGCATGCCGATTCCAGAATGTTTCTCTCATACCTGCATTTTACGTTTCTCTGCCACATTTAACGGCTCCGTTGGTGTCCTCCTTGTTCCCGCAGCTGCAGGACATTGGCTACAAGTTTCAGTGTACCGTGCCCCAATGTCCGACATGAAGGAGCTTGTCGTGCAGCGGACACCATTTTCCACCTTCGCAGGCGTAGCAGGGAGAGCAGAACCGGCTACGCCGAAGCGGCATGTGCATGCATGCTCCGAGTGGGTGAAATGGTTCCAAAGGAAGTGACTCGAGCGGGCCAACCACATGACCCGTCTCTTTCTTTTTTTTCCGTACAAAAGAAATCCCGAGAACCGTATAAAGCGGGGGAAATTCAATCTTTAAATGGAAAATTTAAAGACGGGATATTTTTTTTAAAGTGAAATGCAGCCGATCCGATGTACAATCGCTTCCACTGTTGGACAGCATTGCTGTAAAGGAAAACATGCAAAAGCAGGAGGGGCGGTGTTGCAGCTGTATGGTAAAATGAAACTGCTTTTCTAATAATAATAATAATAACTTTTTCGCATCAAATTTAAGGCGAAGATCAAGGAATTTATGATTGGTATATTCCTGCGAAAAAAAAATGAGAGACTCGTACGTGTTGTGGTCGCATCCGGAGAGGAAAAGTTAGTCTTGTTAAATTATGCCCAAAACAGACAAATTTAAACTAATTGGTAGCTTATAGTTATAGTATTGGTAGCTTGTACAGTTTGATTTTCTTCAATTCTCTAGTATACTGTAGTAGTGATATTAAAAACTTTCATCATTTTAAAATGCAAAAAGGATAATTCCTTTCATGAATATTTTTTTATTTTTTATTTATTTTATTTTTTTTAGCAGTCTTTCTATATTAAAATAGTCTATGCAGAAGAAATTTGAAATTGAATGTTTTGAATGTTTCATGTCTGAAAAGTACCCCTTCATTAATTGTGAGCGACGCATAACTCGAAACGTAAGGTCGAATGTATAGTTGATGTTATTTTGAAACCGAACCCAAATAACCAAAAACAATATAAAACGAGTGTACGGTACCACAATTAGGGAATCATGTAACTTATCATGTAACATCGATCAAGGAGTCATTTTAAGCTGAGAAGACGGTTGGTCATAACAGCTGCATGGTCCAGGTTTTGTGACTGCTAATGGACTGGTGAGACGTAGTGCCCCTACCCAATTCAGATGTCTGTCTTAGTTTTAAATAACTGCAAAAAAACAAAATTCACTTTCATGGAAAGTGTACAAAATGTGAAAGAGCTTACGGCCATAATGTTCATGGATTTTGCAATGGATTTAGAAAAGTAATTTCCTTCAAATCCAAGAACTCTTACAACCAATTCAGTCAAAATTACTCTCATTGTAGTGACACTGCTAGACTTTTCATTGCTGGCTGGAGTTGGGTGAGTGAGGTGGTTGTTGTTAGGGGTGTGAGGGGGAATTGCAGGACACATGAGGTTATGGTAAAAAGAGGCAATGTAGTATATTACAAAAACCTGGGCAGATATTTGTACCTCAAAATACAGTGTGCACGGTCTAACATGTTTATAGGTAGCGTACGAATACCACCGGTTGAGTCAACAATATGGCCCCCACAATAACATACCCAGGATCTTGAAATAGTGTGGGTGTGCCAAATCTCCTTTTCCACAGATGGGGGGGGGGAGGGGAGAGCACAAAGTCAGAAAAAAATACCAATTTAAATATGAAATTAGAATAATCTGCCAAAAATAGAGGATGGGTACCTCTTGTTGGCACTAGATCTGCCTGCCACTGTCATATCCCTATCAGCCCACTGATTACCACATCCCTATAAAATCGAAGGAAATCACAGAATTCAATGAACAAGCAGAGATGCGTATTCACACAGTTTTAATTATAATGTGGGTATTTTTAAAACAAACATCAAAGAAAAAGGTGAAGTTAAGCTATTACCGTACCACTACTACTACTACCACCCTCCAATCGCTCTTCCTCCCTAGCTCCCCAACTTCAACATAGAAATTGCATTTTCCCTTACATTCTCAGCCTCATCATCTAAAATAACATTTTCATCATCTGCCGAGAGGTGTAATATTAGAGCCTGTAATGGGGACACCTACCAAAACTGTTCTTAAAACAAAAGGTATCGGACAGCAGTACTGCTGGGAGCACCCCTTGGTTAATCACAATGCGATCTGGTAGCTACTCCTACCTTCAAAGGGCTTCCCTGATTCCGTAGTCAGCGGACGTTTTCAATTCTCATTTCGATCTCAGCGGAGCAATTTGTCTCCTAGCTGTGCCCATACTGTGTTTGTCATTCAGGTTAATTTCGAAATCGACTTTAAATAAACAGAGAAAGTGTGCCTTCCATTTTTTGGGTCTCCATGGCTCCTCCCTTTGACATCAGACAACAATGTGAGACAGACCCGGTAACCTGAGCAACAAATCTCTTTCGTTTATTTTCTCTTTCAGATTTTTTTCCCCCTGTACATTATGCTCAAGTTTCATCTTAGTGTGTAAAGTGCTGGGGAGCTTTCACACCTGGTGCACATCTCTTGCATGAATGTACTGCACCTGCAACAAATCAGACCCAAGTTTGTGCAGAATGACCCAAGGTTGTGAGCAGAATGACCCAAGTTTGTGAGCAGAATGACCCAAGTTTGTAGAGCAGAATGGCTTGAAAAGAATCTTAATATAAAATTTCTTGTATGTGGGTTACGGTCTGTAAAAGGCGATGTACTCGTCCTACGATTAGCAGTTTTCACTGCTGTATTGAGCATTTTTCTACGATATAGATACCTATAAATGCCTGTGTGTGACACACAGGAGGTTTTGAGGGCGACAAAATCAGCCGATGAATGCCCATATCGTCCACTGGATTACGGAAGAGCAGGTTTCGATATGTACCAACTGGTTTTAAACTGTTGTGAAGCTTTTTCAACTAAATCTAGAAAATTTCAAAAGAATTTATGAAGAACCAAAAATGGAAGGAATATAACATCTAGAGGTTTCAACCAGGGGGAGAAGGCAAAGCATTCTTGGGGGAGGGGGGGGGGAGGGCTGTATGACCAAGCCTTGGATGAGGTGTCCCCTCACTGGTTGACACAGGGGATAATGAGAAGTAACTTGAATTGTTCCATGGGTGATGGGAAGGGTGCTTAGATGCAAAACAGTGCTATATTTTACAACTTTCGAACTAAATTTATGTTCAACAAATTTCCACAGTCTGCCCGATGTCCACATATCTGGGGATGTCCCCTCGCATCAGTCACCTCCTCCTTTGGAAAAATTGTAAGCAAAATCGGTGCCATAGTTGTGATGCATAACAGATATTAATTTTAATTTGTTTCCTACAGAGAAAGCACACGTACGATACTTGCTTAGCCCATTTGCGATTTGGGGGAAGTTTGTCATGGGTGGGGGGGTGGAAAGGACATATGGATCAACAGACGTTACAATTACCATAAAAATACTGTGTTGCCATGCTTGGTGCAGTCAACGATATCAACCATGCCTCTGCACTTCGCGATAACTATTTCATCCACGGTGGCGCATGATATGCATGATCTAAAAGGCCTCCGTAGAAGATGTTCATAAAAAAATATTTCAAAAATATAGAATAGGCAAAATAGCCCAACAGAGGACACCAGCTCTTAATTGGGAGGAGCCGGGGAGGCAGTTGCCCCCCCCTCGCTGGGTCAAGGCTAGCTCTGCGACTGATTTAGTAAAAACCCGTTCAAAGGTTAAGAAAAATTAGTAATCCTTACTGCTTATATATTCTAATTAATATCTTCAACAAGATTTCTAGAAGAATTGAACGAACTGCCGTTCATGCGAGCATATAAAATAACAGACTATACTGCATAGAAAAGGGTTGATCGTGTTTATAATTTTGAAGCATCAATATGTCAACTAAACTGTTGAATTAATGTAAGAAGAATGAATTGAAATAATAAAAGCATCAGTTTTGTGCTCCTTCTTTTGTGTTTTATGTTAGTTATGTAAGCTCGGGATGGGCATGAAAGAAAAGGGAAAAAATTTACAACCAAAAGTACGTATACATCTAGTGCAAAGTGCTTCCCTTCCTAAACTACCTCAGTTGCCACTGTTATTCGATTACAACCACTTTAAAAGAAAACATTTTCATCGTTGGCGTCCTTGTTTGGTTGGATTGCACAAGTGTTCATAAACAGAGAACTGAAGTCATTAAAACAACATCCTTCTATAAGAACACTAGTGGGCGGGGAGACGTTTAGTTACCACCAATCTAGCCCATTTACTTGATGCTTAACAGTGAAAAAGATAGAGGACTGTTTTCATACGACATTCCACGAATATTAAGCCCAGTTGGTAACTGTCAACATTGCCGCTCTCTCTCTGAATTCAATATTTACTTATCAAAATATGAAAAAAAAAACCCACCGAACAGTGCGGTGTTATACTAATGAAAAGAACGCTCCAACGATGACCGCCTGCCGCACTTTATCAATGGAGCAAATTCAGTTTCAAACTGGGAACTGTATTATAGTAGGCCAATTAATACATGTTGCAGCAACCTCTAACAAACTTTGATTATAAAATGTCCAGTTACGTAGCAGTTGCACCAAACTTCGTTTAAATCTTCAGAAAGGGGTACAAGATTTTGTAGAGAAAACCCGAAACAGAATTCTAACAGAGTTTTTTCTTAATCATTGGCAAAAACAAATCCCCCCTGTCATGTGCTTGCTGCATACTACTTCATTTAAGACCATCTCCCCCCCCTGTCATGTGCTTGCTGTGTACTACTTCATTTAAGACCATCTCAAAATATATGTATACATGCATGTGTACATGTACTCGTCAGCCTATCTTATTTTTTTTTACCTTAAATTCAGACTAAAATCATGAGATATTGCCTTCAATTTTTCCACACTCCTGATAAATTCCAGGTTTAAAGTATTGAAGTATTTAAGCTTTAAGTATGTTTAGAACGTTTTTGAAAAGTTAGTCTTATATTGACTGCTGACAAGTCCGTTACATGTATTGTATAAATGTCTTGTTACATGTATTGTATGGTATTGGTTCTTAACATAAAAAATGCCTCCAAATTCACCCCAAACCTTTAACAAAATAAAATGCATCTAAATTCACCCCCCCCCCAAACAAAACAAGATAAAAATATCCCAGTCTAAAAATAAATACAAATCCATGCAGCACTGCACTATAGTAAACACCCCCTGTAACCCTATCCTTCAATGAGTTTGTTTACTATAAGAACATAGATTAGCTCAAAGCCAAGGGAGCCAGTTTTGGTTTATTAGGACCATTCATACCTGGTTTTGTTTCGAGGACGATAAATGGTCGTGTAACCGGATATGGAGAATATGTGGGGAATAGCCCATTGCCCAACTTAAAGAGGTGTATATTCCAGTTACAGATGATGATATATAACTATGTTGTAGTAAAACAAATAAGCTACGCTGTTATACGAAAAATGGTGTCATTATGTCTCGTTTCTCAGATATTTGAAATATAGACCATTCTAGCGAAAGACCAAAGACAACCTTGGAGGACAGTACTGTTTGTGGCAATCAGCATGCCACCCAGCATGCCTTTGAAACTCTTCATAACTCGACATGTTATTTTGTCCTCGAGTTGGTGCGATACAACTGGAATGTCATGGTTATTCCTTTGTTATGCAAATACCATCAGAACTTTTAAGAAAATGCTAAAAATCGTTGACCAAACAAATTTTAAATCTATGTTGCTTTATGGCAGGGGTTCCCAACCTGTGGTACGCATACCACCAGTGGTACATTTGGACATTCTTGGGGTACACAGCATGCTTCATTTAAAATTTATTACTTTTTTTTATTGTAATTCTAATTTTTTTAATTTATTTTTATTCTCCCTCTACTTAACTCTGTGCACTGTATGTAGTGTATGCCGTGTGTGAAAAACTGTAAGTCGTGTCAGTCCACTGGAGTGGACTGACAACATTAACGCAGGTATGTTAACGCATAAATACCATTATCGTTGAATATTGGTACAGTTGTACTCGGTGGCACCACAAAAATGTGAAATGGTACCCCAGTAGTAAAAGGTTGGGAACCTCCTGCTTTATGGGATGAAGATTATTTACAAAGAAGGACAACTAAACAGAAATTTCAAGCTCATCTGCCAGTATGACATCACACACCTGGCTCAGATACCATTGTGAAAATTCTCAGTCATGCATGCCTAAAGAAAAAGAAAACAAATCCAAATGGAACTATGCAGATTCTGGAATAGGGTTTTTATCCTAACGATTTTAGATTTTTTCCACCTACCCATTATACGAGAGTCTTAACTTGGCACCTGGAAAAATTCCTTTAATACAGAATTGAAGATAGATATTATAGAATACTTTATGTCCCTCCCCAACGTGGCAGATTTGTTGCTACTTACTCATAGTCAGTAACCTACATTGTAGGAGCTATGGAATGAAACAATATAGACAAACAATCGCAAAATACCTTGGATTTTTACCTAACCCCCAATTATTGCAATTGGGGCTGATTTGTGGATGTGCCACAAGTGGAAACACTACAGCTTTGCATGGCGTCATTCACTCGGATGAAGTTGGCAATGAAACGATAAAGAAAACCTGTTTGGTGTTGTTTAGTTCATGTAATTAATCCCAATTAGCAATTAATAGTTTAGTTCAGCCTCAACAAAATGGCAGTGTTCCTCAAATCTTATGTCAGTATACCACTTCCAATAGTTAATGAGTAGAGAGAATTGTTCTTCAAGTTTGTGCGAATAATTCAATTTGACAGTGATTTTAGACCGATGTCTGGACAAAGAGAACTGAAATTTAGCAAAGGTAGCAAATGGTTGCTGCTTTACTGTACTTGCATGCACAATCAAGTGTAGAGGTCAGGGGTCAATATCCATTGGGGCGGGGCAAATTTCTTCACTATAAAGGCAGACATTCACATTCAATCTTTGTTTCAAGCAGAAATGTGTTGATGGCATTTCAACAATCAACAAGTAGATAGAGAAAGATATGGCAAACTTCAGAGAATTATCATACCACACTACCTTACTAATACCTACCAAGGATTGTTCATCACCTACCAGTAATGCAGCCAGGCCATGATTTGGGGAAACAGTGCAACAGGTTAATGGCTAATTGCAGTTATTTTGGTGCAATGCCCATCAATGAAACTTTTCAAAAACTGAACCAATATATCAGGCTATTGAGGCCCAGGGGAAGGAAGAAAGGGACTATTTTGGGTTAAGTTTACACAACTGTTAAAAAGTTTTCGAATTACTGCCAGATAGAATTTCAACACAGACAATAGAGAGGACTATCATTTATTTACCTGACGGCCAATTACAGTGTGGGCTTGTTGTCACTGTGTGACCTTTGCCTGCACCTTAAGGGAGGGAAAGCACTACTGCCGATGACATACTCAGGTCAAAGGTTACATATGCTGAGTAATTGTATCCATTCCCAAACATTGCTGTATGAGTATCAAAAGGTGATAATAGACATGACAGCATGGGCAAAATTCAGGTAAAGGATCCCTTCTTTCTACAGTCTCATTCTGTCACAGAGATAAAATGCAGATATGCCAGAAATATGTAAAAAAAAAAATGTACAGGTAAGATGTCCCAGCAGTCATGGTCCAAACTGATATACTAATAAATTCTTATTAGCATATCAGTTTGGACCATGACTGCTGGGACGTCTTACCTGATGTAATAGAGGGCGGCAAGTTTAACACAAAATACAAAACGGATTTGGTAGGATTCCTACTATTGAAATACCATAATAGAATAGAGGGGCGACAGTCAATTGCGTACAAAATATATATATGCTACAATTCCTACTATTGAATATAATAATAGAGGGCGACAACCAATTGCATACAAAATGTATCTGCTATAATTCCTACTGCTGACTATAATAATAAAAAAAGGGCGACAACAAACTGTGTACAATACGTACCTACAAGTCCTGTTGAATACAATCACAGAGGGCGACAACCGGTTGCATACAAAATGTATCAGCTACAATTCCTACTATCGAATACAATAACAGAGGGACGACAACCAATTGCTATATGTACTACAATTATTCCTACTATTGAATACAATAATAGAGGGTGACATCCAATTGCATACAAAACATATCTGCTACAATTCCTACTATTGGATGCAATAAGAGGGTGACAACCAATCGCATACAGAACGGACTTGCTACATTACCTACAAACATGACTACTTCAAATTATTACAAAAAGAGGTTTCGTTGAAATGAACAGTTACTTTCCCTCGCACTGACAGTTATTGCGACCAACAAGCCGGCCTCTTAGTTTTTTCAGCTGGCTTCCTTCGATATTTTTTTCCCCTTGATTAAATAAGTAAATTGACAACAGCTCCTCCTATTACTCTTAAAACATTGCTGCCTATCAGTTAAAGTGAAGTTACGACGAACGACAAGATGCGAGGACCGTGCAAAACTATGCAACTCGCTTCGTCAAACAAAACCGACGAACATTTACTGGACTTCTTTTACGAAAAATCTAAATATATTGAGGAAATGAAATAATCCGCAGATTAACCGCAAGATTAACCATGTGAGCGATCGAGGGCCATCACGGTCTTTACTTCTCGGATAGGAAGTAAACAGCCTACAGCTTTAAATAGAGCAAACGGTCCAAAGAGGGGTGGTTATTCTCAGATCCCACCATCCAAAAACATTCCCCCAAAGCCAATGGGTGCAAAATCATGACGAGTCGATACTAATTAATGAGTGTGTGACGAGGGGGGGGGGCTACACGTCCTGGGAGAGGTCTACGCAGTAAGGCTGGTGCTAGGCGTGACGACAATCCAGACGGTGCATTCCTTGATCAAACAGCAACGCTTCAATATACCTCAAAGATGTAATAATAATTATTAATAATCAAACTCTCTGATAACTACGATCAAACGCTGACCATCAGGGTGTATAAGACCAACTGACCGAGCACTAGGATGGACACCACTAAGAGCTGCCAACTATGGTAGAACATTACCCAGGCAAAACTTTGAATTTCTGTTAATACATTCTAGGTTACGCACGACATGTGCGAGCTTGCAATAATCCCCAACCAAGCACCTGGCAGTCGGCGTTGGGACCCTCGTTACACCCCGCTAGTCCTTTGACGAACAACACCACGCCGCGTTGGTTCGAACACTCCTTGGCTTACACCGCCGGCATAGAGTACAAGTAGCTTTGATATTTTTCTTTCCCCAAATTGCATTCTGCCAGATCGATAAATGTTTCAGGAGCGCGATGTAAAAATCAAGAGTTGGGAAATCTTCCTGGATATTTCCCCACCTCGATCTGCTTAAGACCTGCTTGTAAGTATTTAGCTGTCGGAACTAACATAATCTGACATCCATCACCGTTTTTATGTTCAACTTTCGCAAACAATCCCCTACTTGAAGGAACACTTTTGCCTAGAGGCAGTTCCATCTAATATACGCAGTCAGACACAAACAGATAGAAAAACTATCCATTCACTTGATATTATAGTTACTCTTACAATTTGGCAGAAAACATCATGTGTAGTTTGAGATTGGTCTCCTTGGGCTAAAAGAATCAAATTGACAGAAGAAAGTTTCCCTAATTGCTTTTTTTTGTATCCAATTTCAGAAGCAAAGCTGAAAAACATCTCCTCCGCTTGCTACAGGATGTAAAAAGTAATGTTTTACAGGAGGATTGCGGTCACCCTTTGGTTGGAATGATACGCGAATACTTTTCAGGAGCGCAAATCTATGTAGCGGTAAGGATTATGTTTGGATGCTACAAGTAGCAATAAATATCCTGCAGACAAAAATGTCAACACAAATTGTACTATTCCCAAATTTTAAAGCAAACATTTCAGAGTTTGGACTGCTCATAGACATTTTAAGTGGATGAAACGTACGAGTTTTTCTACCAATCAAATACGATCCACATAAATGACGTAGAATACGATGCTAGCCCCTTTTTGTATTCCCTCTGCCAGAGGAAGTAGCAGAAAACTGTCGAAAATCACGACGGAAATGTCGGTCACCTATGCTCATTAACGGGGCCATCCACGCTGTATCTCTCTTCTGCGAGAGAAAGGTACGTTTAGTATCGCAATCTCTATTAGCTCCATTACAGTAAGCAAACTTCACTTTACATTAGATGGTAATTCGGAGGGTAAGAGGGTCCTGAGGGTAAAAAGGTCCTGAGGGTACGTGGGTCCCGAAGGTAAGAGGGTCCCAAGGGTATGAGGGTCCTGAGGATAAGAGGGTCCAGAGGGTAGAGGGTCCAGAGGGTAGGGTTGTCCTGAGGAGGGTCCTGAGGGGGCTCCTAAGGGGAGTCATGATGTTTTGGGGGTAGTCTGAATATATAGACACTTGATTATATTCACAAGATCTGTGGGGTGTTTTCAAGCAGTGGCCCTTAAG
>JAODAG010032590.1:0-15359 GCA_027574785.1 Orphnurgus asper | reverse complement strand
TTGCACCACTCTTCATGTTGCTCCATTTTATGTTTCATATTTTTCATGTAGCTCCACATTTCATGTAGCTTCACATTTCACGTTGCACCACTTTTCACGTAGTACCCTTTTTCATGTTGCACCACTTTTCATGTAATGGTCGTTTTCGTACATCAGCCCCACAGAACTTGGTGTCTTTGACTCTGGCGTCTTTGACTCTGACTTTGATGTTTTTGTCCCCAGCTGACCTGCCTTGCATATACAGAGGTGCCACACAACAGAGTGGCTCCAGCTGGAAGGTGGATGCATGTACAGCATGTGACTGTGAAAACTCGACCACAACGTGCATCATCGAGAGCTGTCCTGCATTCAGTTGTGTAGAGCCATTGATCTTGGATCATGAGTGTTGTCCCTTGTGCCCCGTCAGTAAGTATAATGAAAAACGTAGCTGACAAGCATCCCTTAAATTTGCCATATGGAAGTGGGACTGATGTGTATATAAGCACAATTTTTTTTTCTTGTAGGTCCTAAATAAAGTCTTGTCAGTTTTAATAAGATTTCATAAATTGAATCATTTTACATGACTATGATGTACAAGTTTGGCCTAACATCTACATGCACATGTGCATACACTATATTTGAGGTAGTCTTACATGAAGTACATGTATACCAATTTGTGTTCTTCCACTTTTGTATGGAATTTTGTGCCTATCAATTTTTGCTTTATAATATACAAACTTTATGGTTAGATAGCATTAGATAAGGTTAGATAACAAACTTGGAAAGAAATTTTATTCTAAATGGAAAGGAAAATGTTTCTCCAGTAAAGAGGTAGATGTTATTATGTTCAAATTTATTTGGGCTCACCAATGGGTTCATATCTCATCTCTCCAACAGACCTTATTGTAAAGGAAGTGGAAACTTTAATTCAGCCTGGAACGTTTATCGAACCGGGGATACCTCAGACCATAAATGTAGATGTCGCTATAAAGTTTAAAGAGAGCTCGATAACGACCAGTGCAAAAGGCTCGGATTTGTGGAAGCTAAGCAGCTGGATCAGTTCCGAAGCAGACGGAACTGGAGAAAGGTATTCTTACAGGGAACAATCCCTAAGCCGAGATCAACAATCTATGGACCTCAGGAAGAGAGAACCATTTGGCTTTGCAAACGTCCCAGTGGCATTTGATGGTCAGGGAGGAAGATGCAACAAATTTTTGTACGTCTGTACCAGATTTGAAAAGGGAGACGAACCGCTCGTCGATTATGAACTTGGCTTCTACTTCCGGGGGTTGCCAACAGATGATGTTTTAACAGACTGTGACAAAATAACAGATTGCAGAGGTGAATATTGTTGATTTGTAATTTTTTGGCAAGCATGCACTGGAAATGTGACCAGAGAAACCCCTCTAAATGATGCATGTATGTCCGTCTGTACCCATCTAGCAGTTCGTCCGAGTGTTTGAATGGTTCGTAAATGGTGAAGTTTAGATACTAATGTTAAAAATTGTCTGATTTTGTTTAAAAAGTAGATTCAAGCAGTGGTCCAGCAGGGAATGAGCAAGAATGTGTCTTTTAATTCATTAGAATTCGAATATCTGCTTTAGAGTCTTTTCGTAGACACCGTAGCTTGAAAGATTAATTATCAACTGATTTCCTTAGATGAAAAAGAATCTCTTACTGTTTCCAGAAATAAAAAACCCTAAAACTTTATAAATGAAAATCGGCAACGAAGATATCTATATATAGATAATTATAAAGAAGAACTACAATATAAAAATATTGTTTTATCTCTATTTTATTTATCTTTATTGATACACAAATGAGATTGCAAGATATCTCTTCATACTATTCTGCCTTATTCAAAATGCATAGCCGACTAACCAGTTTCTCCAAAATATTCGCATGGATGAATTATTTATTGATCAGTGGGCATGTATATATTTTTGTTTACGAATCGTTAGTTTTCATGTGTGGGTCATTTCTATAGTTATTTACTTGCATGTTCCATTTCCATCATTCGTTCACTTGTGTTTCATGTAGGCATCCCTGCAGTGTCCAACTGTCTGTGTTTTAGTATTTCATACAGTAGCATGAACATCGTTGATTGCAGAAACCTCCTCCAGGAGTCAAAGGTAAGACCATTGTCATCTATATAGATCTGTCTCTGCTCTCATTGTTTATGTCATTGTCACCTACTAACCCACTTTCAAACTGTTTGCAAGTCAGGTTCAAACTGCTGCCATAAATATATAGGATGTCTTCTCCATGTGCTATTAATTCACCAAGGGCATCAATCTGGCCATTAACTTTAGCAGAGAAGGCAATAATGACAGCAGGTTATAATTTTATTTAATGAAGTTATGGTCGTCCACTGAAGATGGAATAGGACCAATATTTTAGTGGGCAAAAACATCGGATCAGTAAAATTTGTCGCCAGGCACCCTTTACCGATGGCGTCCACAGGGCCATCTTATCGCATGGGCACACTGGGCACTTGCCCAGGGCCCCGCAACCTTAGGGTCCCCGCAACCTTAGGGTCCCCGTGATCTGAAAAATAAAATATAGGGTTCATTTATGTTGAATAGCAGTGTCGGTAATGTGATATAGGGACCTCATCGTATGCAAACTTAAATGTTCAATTGAGCCCTTCTGTGGCCGTGTAACCTGGCACTAGCCAGCACAGCAGCAGTGCTGCACTGCAGCACTCATTTGCGTGGCTTTATTGCTAAAAAAACTTGCAAAACCTCCACAGTTGATAAAGGAGTTCCTCAATTTTATCTCGCTAAAAGATTCAGCAAATGAGTTCTCTGTATTTATTGGAAAGTTTGCTTCAAAGACCCATGGTCTGAATTTCTTTCACAGTACGTTCAAGTTTCTCTTATCAGTATACCATTTAGCAGTAGATGCATGGCAGGTGGCAATCGTGAATTTCGCTCGCATGTTAATCCGTGAGACCATCTCCTTCCAGGTGTCGTTGCAATAGGATTATCCTGGAAGTACAGCGGAGAAAACATCTTAGCTGGCGCAACAAACCCACTCAGCATTGTGGCGACAGGTACCTTTACACCCGATAGTTCCCCAACCTCTGGTACGGGACTGTGGCGTTTAGGTCTGTATGGAAGCACCCAGCCCGATGGTAGCGGCCCACAGTTCAACTACGTGCAACAGGTCTTGAACGACAGGGAAGCCTCGTATGATTTCGTCGGCAGAGACGTCAATTATAACGAGGCTCTCGCCATGTTTGACGTCGCGGCGATCGGTTGCACCGAGTATGTGTACGTCTGCATGGAATTCACCAAGGGACTGAACCCTAGCCCAGACTTTTTCTTTGGCGTTAATCCTGAAGGGGATGTGCTGACCCTGTGCAAAGATTCGCCGTGTCTTGCAGGTATGCCGCTGCCCACCTATAGGTCCATTTTTATGTTTCGAAGCATCGGAAATGGGAAAACATTGACACCAATAAAGTGTGTTCTAATTGTTTAAAAACTATTTGATATACAAACTAATTATATCTTTCAATGCTTTCAAATTGATACAGAATCTTGCAAATAATAGAAATGTCTACATTTAAGGGTGGTGGGGGGGGGTCGTGATGGGGGAGTTGCTCTTGGAAGTTACCATCTAATTAAGTTTGCTTCGGAATTTCTGTGTGTATACCTGGGAGGTGAAACTTGTAGATGTTTAGACTGAAAGCTACGATCTGCTTTGTTAACAGATGTTTATCTGACATCACTGATTCCTACGGTAGAGTCAGGTAAGGTGAAAGCTGGATTTAGAAGCAACCCTCTTAACATGAGCGTGCAGTTAACCGGTAGAAACGTTGGTGTAGCTGGAGTAGGCTTGTGGCGCCTAAAAGCATTTGGCAGCAGCAATGACGATGGTTCTGGAAAAAGGATCGGTGAAATTCAACAGGTAATTTTTGTTATGGTTTAACTAGTTCATATAATGTCCTGTGTTTGCCTATGACTTATTTCTTGATAAGTGAAAAGGTATCAGTTGTTGACAGTCGTTGTTAAAAATGTGGATCCTGGATTCATTGTTTTTAAACCCTTCGACGCACAGCGTTCCACGGTGCACGAGCGGTATACTAGACGTGTTGCCTTCATATAGCGCGGCCCACTGCCAGGTGTACAATCAATCTGGTTGTAATTTTCAAATCTGAAGGCCATGCAGGTCTTCTGTAGTTTGTTGACGATGCAATGGCACATCACTGGTGAGAGAGATAAAAACATCAGAGTTAGCAGCGCAGTGTCGAGTACCGGCACGGGTCGTTGAACTTTGTAAATGTTGAATGCCCGCCGCCCGAGAAGCTGAGTTAAACGGAACGCACACATAACACGTCAAGATGAATAAAAAATCACTTGTACTCATTGAGTGGGATATGTATATATTCTTATTGTGGAACTGCACAAATTGAGAAGTCGACCAACTGACCTTTTTGGGAACTATTGTGTACCATGGAATTTTTCAACGGTTTACTGTTCGAGGCAATATTTGGCGAAACATTCTTCTTTTTCAGAGGCATGTTTTGCACACATGCCATAATTTGGTTTGTCTTGTCTGAGGTGTGATGAGAGGAAGCTTAATGAAGGGAGGGAGGTACCCGACCAAGGTTGGACCTATAACTTTTAAATTGACATCTTATCGCCGGTTCTTTCCACTAGGTTCTGACAAAAGAACAACAGGGAAAAACGCTACTCCTGGACAGGCCGACAGTATTTGAAGAGGTCAAACTTAACATCAATGCTAGAAAGGCAGATTGCGGTGATGTAGCATTCATCTGCGTGGAGCTCATGAAGGGAGACGATCCAAGCACAGTATTCAGACTGATTTCTGATCTTAGCGGGAATGTCATGATATCCTGCGTGCCAAATGATTGTTCAGGTGTGTCTAATGCTTGAACTTTGAAGCTTTGTCTGTAACTAGCTCACAAAGCATATTCTCGTTCTCAATTGTGGTTGGTAAGTCAATACCCATGTGGGGTAAAGTAAGTCGATACCCATGGGGGTAAATGGCGGGTTGTTGAGTGTTTCATACGTGTGTTCATTTGCTCACTATAGGTTTCGTACATTCATTCATACCCAACTCATGAGATGCGTTCAGCAAAAACCCTTCATCCATTTCACAAGCATTTATCCCAGTCCCGTCGCAATGGGGAAGTCTGAGAGTTCCATTTAGTTCGCGTCGTCGAAGGACCATCTGATAGCAGCACTTCACATCTTCCATCCTGAAGGGCCAAACTGTGTCCTGGTGGTCAATACTAGGTATGACCATATCTTCATTCATGATTCATGCTCACTTTAATCTTGATCCATTTCTAGTTCAATGATGGCTAATGCCGCCGTTGGTGATTATGCCATGGCAATGTGTCCCTCTATTATTCTATCTGTCTATTTATCATCTTAGGCATACAGGACCATTTGTCTAGACTTTTTGCCTGATTATCTCGCTTGTATCTCGCCAAACTTCAAATTCAATGAATTCTTAGAGTTTGGATTTCAATGTTTAATTTCAAACATTCGTAACATTTATACACTATTTTGGAAAAAATATAGGGCAGGGGATTTGCCTGAGTTTCAATTGCTCCAAAGGTCGAACAATTAACACTATTTTGGAAATGCATACCAATAGTTGTGCCTAAATTCGAGCATGGGATTTACCATACTGTTTGCTCGCTCAACATGTTGGGGCATCCTTCCCTGATCTTATGTCTCTATCTGCTCGTCCAAATGTAGAAAGGCTGCTACTGCCCCTAGAGTACTGGTTAATTATTGTTGGCACTTGGTAAACATATCAGGTATATTAGGGGATCATATCAAGGGTCATTTAGGGGCAATGCTTCTTCTCCCAGAGACTTAAGTGAGTTGAAAGGTCTTTCATGCTCATCAGAGGTCAAATGTGAAATGACTTAATCTGCCAAGCAAACTTTATCAATGCTGGTCAGAATCATCAGATACAAAAGTTATTCATGTTCTTGAGGCAATGGATTATTCAGTGAAGTGGGACACGTTGAGGGAACATCATAAATATATGCTTAGGCTTAGAATTGAGCTTCTGTATCATTGGTGCTCTAGTTTTCATTACCATACATGTTTAAAGTTGCATCTTTGTACGACGTCGCACCTATTCACTTGTCTGTTCAGTGTGATAATTTGACTTTGTGTTAAGATTTTGACTACTGGTACATGTTAGTTGATGGAATGTTATGGGGGGGGGGGGCTCCCATTTGGTCTCGACCTTACTTAATATTTCTTGAAAATTGATTCTCATTGATTGAAAACAAATCCTAGCACAAGGCTAGAATAAATGCTCATTGTCATTGTCAAAATGGTCACTCTTTTACATTTTGTGTGGTCTATTTTTCTTCAAAGCTGTGGTGGCAAGTGGATCACTCCTGGGTCTACCTGGCAGACAACAGTCATCCGCTGGAATCCCTAACCCGATCTCCGTATAAGCACTGAAGTAAATTTTGCACCTCTGGCAGCTTGAGACTGTTTGGGAGTAGTTTTGAGGTTCGGTTCGAAATTCACCAAAGAACTTCTCAAGACTGCCCACTTTTTTGGCTCTGCCAAATGGAGATGTTCTCAGCCTCTGCAAGGATACTCTGCATTTTAGCAAGTAAGTTTTTAGTTTTAATAAGCCCTTTCGTTGAGTTGACAATAAAGCAAAGAAGAAAATCAAACTTGTGTTGCACACGTTACGAAAGTACAAGATGCAAGAAACATTTCCAATTATATGGAAAGTTATATTTAATATGCTCGTAAAGATTTTACATAATACAGTACAATGGAAGTGCAGGTGCTATTCCCAGAATTTTGAATTGTAAGTACTTTTGAAGTAAAGTCACCCAATACAGAACCTGGCTACAAAAAACCAAACGACACCATTGGATGATGATCCAATCCTATATCGATCGCGGACTGTAGACATGTAGATTGAATTTGTCGCTCTCTCTTAATTGTATTTCATTAAAGTTTTTGTTGCTAACCCATCGGAGTTTTTTGTAAAATGTGAAACTTTACATGACAAATAGTCTTATAAATAGTTGTCAAATTCCGAGGTAACACCCTGGTGGGGAGAAAGGGTAGTTCCCTCCCATTGGTGAAAGGGTCCATCATAATCTAGTCTGAATGAAAACTTGGACAAAGTGTGCTCGGTCGATGGTTTTATAGTGTTTTCGAACATTTCTGCTTGAAAAGTTGCCAAATCATTCCTATACCGAACTGTTCATTAAATATAGGATGTGGTTCCATCTATCTCCACTATTTCGATCCATTTTATCGAGGTGGAATCCTCCTGCATCCAAGGCATGATCACAAAGTTAGCTAACTCCACAACCAAAAGCATTTATATCATCCAAATGTATATTATAATAACTTTGTCACCATTTATTTTTCAACTTACACATTTAAAATTGGCAGGGCTTAATGCAAAAATCCATAAAAGAGTAAATAATATCGTACAATGATTTAGCTTCCTTCATGTTATAGAAACGTACCTTAGGTAATCTTCACAAGCCGTATAAGTTTCGTGGGATGACAGAGCTCGGTGTCTCGTGGCAGTTAATAGCTTTTCAACCAACGTTACATGAAATGTTGGATTCACCACGTGTACAGTGTACTTTTCATACATCTCTACTGCTACAAATGATGCAATTTTCTGGCAATGCTCATTACAGATGTAAAGATGAACAGATGTGACAATTCAGCTAGTGAATCGCAATACTAGTTCAACCCCCCCCTTCAGATGAGGGACGATGTCACTGGTGCAGAATTATGTGTTTCTGGTAAATCACTTTGGCGAACGAGAGCTTTTGGCAGCGATAATAACAGGGATGGATCGGGGAGGAGATACAGTGAAGCTGTTCAGGTGAGTCCTGTTAATTTTGAAGAGATGCAATGTCAATTTTCAGGTGAGGCTGCACTAGCACCCTGCGCAGAATAGTTTTAATCAAATTGTAATTGCGAGACTGTCCTTGCTAGCACGTTACGTAGAATTGTTTCATATTAATTTTTTCAATTAAAGTTAAGTTATCTGTTAATTAGAATTAGATACATTGAAACAGCGAGACTATACAAGTACCTTACACAGAATAGTTCAATTAAATTGAGTTGCATGAGGAGATGAGCGAGAGTGTGGCAACTGTCGACTATATATGTCCAAAGCTTCTCAGTTTCTAATCCCCTGGCATGACTTGTTCATTGCAGCTGCTTATTAGTTGTGATGAGTTAACTGGTATTCCGTATTTCATTTCATTTTATTAATTGGTTTATTGATTATATAGTTATAGAATACAGTTATGTAAGTTCTTGAGTCGCCAAGTGGCTTCGGGAACGTCTATGATTCGTGTGAACTATACTGAAACAGTGAAAATAATATTGATTAAGTTTGCATGTTTATCACTTGATGCAATCCTAACACTAGTTGAAAGTTCATTACAACATTCAAAGATGGAATAACACCCAAAATGGTTCCTTACAGACAACTTTTTTGTTACGCATTTGTTACGTGATCTGTATCACACTTCATGGGCTGCAAATCCATGGACACTTGTACTGCAAACACATGGTATAATCTCTTTACTCATTCTAGCAGGAGAAAACACAGGCATCGGTGTGTTTTTGTAACAGAAATTCCTGCAGATTTATATAAAATATTGATATAAATATGTATGGGATATAATATACTTCGGACGTATATTAGAGAGTAACAATGTTGTCCAATCATGGTCTTGCTTAGCTCTCATGCTTGTTTGTTTTATGGATTAGTATGGCAGTGATTGCAAGTATGAAAAAGCAACCCTTTCTTTCTCAAAGGAAGAGTTCCTGAAATGGATAGTGAGGTAATAATTATTGTGGATGTGTGCTATATTATTACGAAATATCAATTTTAACTTTTGCAGGTGTTGACCACTCATGACAAGATAAGATGCTGGACTTAACTGCACCAATGGTCTTTCAGAAGGTGAACGATGACTTTGACGCATCTCGCATAAGCTGACGAGAGTCCCGCTCTGTCTGCATCCAGCTGGAGAAAGGACCTGCACCGGATGTTGTATTCAACGTTATCCCTGTGACAGATCCCTCTGTAATGGTTGCTTGCATCCATTTAGAATGTCAAGGTCTGCTTTACAAGCTCAGGGGGATCATTAACTGTTTTGTAAATTGCAGGTGAATTGTCCTAACAAGGTTAAAGGTAGGTAAAACGTTACATACGGTAAGTGTTTAGTTTTCCTGTAATTTTAAGAAAAAAAACAAGGTAAGTGCTCTATGTGTAAAGTGCTGGTGGCCTTTCATGTGTCTGTCCTTATGTGTATCCGTTTATCTGTGTAATTTTTACGTGTCGTAACCCTAAACGTTACTAACAGCAGGTACTTTCTAGCCGGTGGAGGAAAAAACCGATTGATTGCACAGCTTTGGAGGTAATTTCAGAGATGACAGAGTAAGGCAAGTATCCCATTTTGTTTTTTTCTTATTTTCCAAGGCTTCTGTTACGTACCCACTGACAGCTAGTGAATGCCCAAAAACAACAGAAAAGTAACCTAAATTGGGGATATCGGCCGACTTGCTTTTAATAATTGTTTCTCTCAGCTGTTCAGATGGGCTACATACTCTAGCCATGGCTCTATGTTCAATTTGTGTGTGTCCCTCTATGTTTATGTCTCTATGTGAATAGGATGCCTTCACACTAAATACACATCAACATACAGACATATCTACTACACACAAAGCAAATACATATCAAACAAAATATCCTACTAACAGGTTTGCTCTCAAGTTAATTAAGGACAAGATGCTTCTCATTGTGTCGGCCTCTTCCTACACCAGGTGTATTTGCGACGGGCATGGAATGGGAACTGGAAGCAGACGATCCAATTCCAGGTCTTGCTACACCTATCACCATCGATACCAGTGCCACATTTACACCAACCTCCCGTAACCTGAAGGGCGAGGGCCTGTGGCGTTTCTCCATCTTCGGAAGCGACAACGATCGTGGCAGCGGCCCCCGTGTGAACGAAAACCGACAAATCTTGGACGGCAATCAGGATTCAACGACTTTCACCCCTGGGGAACCGTTGGATATCGATGGTATCACCACCGAGTTTGACATTGGGTCAATCGGCTGTACGGAGGCACTCACTCACGTCTGTGTGGAATTCACCAGGGGAGATGCCCCTAACCCAGAATACACCTTCAGGACCATAGATGAGGAACTTGGCACCGACGAATCGCTGATATCTTGTAAAGAATTGGACTGTGGAGCAAGTAAGGCCATCTTGTGCTGTTCTTCCCGAAAATTTCTAGATTTATTATCGCGTTATTAAAACAATGGACCTCGTTCCCAATTCATCATTTTGGGACACATTCCCTTTGGAATGTAGCGTCTAGGTGACCGTCACATATTTTGCAAACAAGTTAGGTGAGCCTTTAAGGCCTCCACTGGCCTTGGTGGCTAATTTTGTTATTGTCAAGACAGTAGATGTGGTGAAGAGGCGTCTGAATAAGTGTGGGTTAAGTTTATGCTCGTTCCACGAGAAAGATTTCCCCAAATGTAGTTAATCCGTGCTATCTGACATTTTCTGTTTTTCGTTTTCATCATTTCTATTTTGATGTATTGGTCAGTTACTGGCCTGTACTATTCCATCTGAAAAAAATAAAAAAGTCAATGACGTGATGTAGAAGCGAGTTTTCCTCTTCGCACCTGCTTGAGGCCCTTAGAGTCCAACTATACATGCATTTGACACTTGTGTGTTTCTTATGAAATATAGCTTTGATTGATATCGCCTGAACAGTGTTCAGCCCCATTTTACTATAGCTATAATGGTAATCCCTGTAAGTTAATTGCTGTAGCTCATCATCTCTCGGACTTTCCTTTTACCGCACCGTGTATTCATACCGCGTTGTACGCCACATACGGTGTATCAAAGAAACCTTGAGCTCCAGACGGGAAATGCTCACAGTGATCAAAATTTTAAAGTTAACAAGCAGCAGGCATTGAAGGAAGGGTGTACGGTTTCTCACGTGTAATATCTGCAAGTGCTTATTGTCATGGGGACTGAGTACTTGTCAAACTTTGTATGTTACTATTTCCACCACAGAGGCGATCTTTACCGACCTGACAGCCGACCTCCTGGAGCCGGATATTATCGTAGAGGACACACAGTCCAAGTTGGTGGTAGACCTCACTGCTATCAGGCATCCGTCGAGTACCTCCGTAGCTGGCGAAAACCTCTGGAAAGTCAAGTCTTACTTCAGCCCTAACGGTGATGGCACAGGCCCCAAGTATAACCCCAAAGAGGACATCCTCACCCCGGAAAACAAGAACACCCCTCTGCTCTATAATCAGGATCTAGACTTTCAAGGAATCTCCATTTCATCTGACCTCTCCGGGGTTACATGCTCGCAAGCCTCGTATTTCTGTATGGAGTTGGACAAGGATGCCGCTGCCAGCATAAATTATGAGTTTGGTACCATCCCAGAACAGGATCCATTTGTGACCTGTGTAGACATTACAGACAGATGCAAAGGTAACTTTCTCTGTTATGATGTTAAACTTCAAGTCCACTAATTGTCTATAAGTTTTATGTGCTTTCCAGTGTTTTCCAGTGTTTTTAGTTCCAATGCCACATCAGGCAATCCTCAGAACCCAGTCAAGTCCATGTATGTATGTGTCTGTGTATGTGACACTTTAGCTATAATACACATGACTTAAATATGGCTGGTTGGATTTGTCTCATATATGGTGTATATATAGCTAGCTATGTTGTATATCTACCATGCATATTAGTGTTGGGCCGATATTGCCAATATCGGTTCTGGCCGATATCCAATATTTCAATCACAATATCGGGCCGATCCGATACTGATATTGTAAACTTTGTAAACGGTCATAAATTATTGGACGCGTTCATCATAATTCGTAGAGTTACCCTCCTGCAATTATGTAGAATAATGCATGGGGGGGGGTCGTTTTCAAGTAATGAACCCCAAAAGATGACAGCCACATCTTGAATCCCATGCGACAACTAGTATAAGTAAATTTTAGTCCTATCACTTCCTGTTGTGTACAATTATTTCTAGGTAAATCAAACCTAATAGTTCTAATTTTATAAGCCCAAAACTCTTTTAAGAAAGATTTCAAGCATTATTTGTGTGCAACTTTTGCCTGATTACAAATCATTTAAACTAATTAGCAGAATAATATTAAAGCCCCACCTACATGGAAATGGACTTCTACGATTTGTACGGAGTTTGTACGGAGTTTCATACGGAGTAGGCTTTATACCCCGTATTTACTTTTACCCCAGCGTGAAGAACGAAGTAGGATCCAAAATAACCTTGCAATTAGGAACGGAAGTTATGGTAATTTATTTCGCGATAAAAATGTATCGTTTTGGTTGCGTAGGTTCCGTAGACGCTCTTCAAAGGGGTAGGGTTGGTTTTTTTAACTGTAAATTTTTGCAAATGTCAATAGCTCTGCAACTGAAGGGAGGTATTGAATGGAATTTTATACATGGTACGATTTGAATCGTAATCATTCATGAAGCAGCATAACAAACATGTTGAAATATGTTAGAATGAGCTTGTAAACATGACATGTTAAGGAAGGTAAGAACATAAACGTCGTACTTGGCGAAGAGGTTGTCCATGATGAGAAAATTAACCCTATTCTACATTAGGGCAACCTTCCCCTTAGAGTGAAGCAGCAAAAATGTTGATTCAGGATTAAATTCTGACCAGCCCTATTTACTTAACAAGAGGATTGATTATCTGGTAAGACTGGGCAGAGGAAAAACCACAATTTCGTGCATTCGTGCGTGAATTGTACCAAGGCATATTGGGGACTGTAGATGCAGTAGTGCTAACTGTATGCAAAGGGAGTCAATCGTACAGGCCATGATCAGTAGTTAATCTGTCTTAATTTTTTTTTTTTACGAGGTGTGATAATCCTTTATCATAAACTATGAAGTGTCAGACTTGTGGACCTTCTATCCCGATCTGGGAATGGGCAGGTCCAGTTAAGTTTGCTGCATCGCTCTAAGGGCTGTTGTGCCCTAATGTTTGGTGTAGCTTCATTAGTGTGTTAATTTGCAATTAGTTAACTCAAGTTGATTACTCACACATACCGTATATGTATATGTCCATCAATATCTCTGCCACTGTTGGTATGTTTTCATGATTCAAACCTGGTATGGGAGGTGTTGGTAGGCATTACATACATATTGATAACTGCATGCATAGTGTTGATGGTGCATTGTAATCAATATTGTGTTGATGTTTATTGCCCTAGTCATGGTAGTGAATGATCCCTTTATTGTATTGCTGAATTGCATCCATCTAGCTTAAAATGTTACATCTCTGCACTATGTACCGTTGTGGTTTAAAATCTCCTTTGTAGGCGTGGTCGTCACTGACCTGACTTTCACCAGGGAAGTACCGGATTTCGTTCCTTCCGGCCAAACGGTACCCATTACCATCGACGCGACCGTTGACATGGAACCCTACAGCCGAGGCGTCTCCGGTGCCTGTCTGTGGAAGGTGAACATGTTCGGGAGCCGCAACGTGGACGGATCAGGAAGCCGGGAACCGCTCAGTACGCAGATATTGAACAGCTACGAGGCCGCAATCCCTCTCAGCCCGGGAGGTCCCCTCTACTTCGATAACCTCCAGGCAGATTTTGACATATCGCAGCTCGGATGCGGCGAGATTGGATACCTCTGCCTCGAGTTCATGCAGTGCGATGCCCCCAATCCCGACTTCTCATTCGAGACGTCCGACGGCGGAGAATCCATCATCAAATGTCAATCGGAGAACTGCCGAGGTGGGCCCAACTGATCAGCTCCAGCTAACCTATGCAATAATAATAATATTGTGCTTTTTTTTTTATTCGTGCATTTTAATACTTGTTTTTCTTTGTTGTTTCTGTTTATGGTTTCTGTGTTTGTTGCTGTCTGGTGTGCATCAGACATTCCTTATTTTTTTTTGTCGGTTTGTTCTTTCCAGGCTCGCTCAATTCTTGGAGACTTACAAATTAAAGTTTTTGTGTCTTAGTATTTCTAATGTCTTTAGAATTATCTGCCAAAAAAAGAGTTTGTCTTCTGTAGGAGAACCCCTAATATTTGGCTGTCTTTTAGAATCGAGCGTGCATGAAAACCATTGTATTCTGCCACTAACGATTTCGTACTTTGTGTGCATTTGTATTTGATTGTGAAACAGCATTTGTGTGGCCACCAGCATCGTCGCATTGATGTTCATATTGCTGGATAGAATTCCAGAATTCGAAGCTCAAATAGTCAACCCCCCCCCACTAGAAACTATCAGTTACACGAATCACAAGTTTTTGAGAGATTAGTCACAATTTTAGACATTTACCAATCATCGATCACTCCAATTGGCTAAAATGCAGGATAAAGGGCTCCGACTATCATTCGCCGAGTTCCGTTCACGACGACCGTAACCGAGAAAGTTGTCGCCAAAAGAAGTGGTGAAATATCCATGAAGGTTGATAATATGAATGCACCGCCGCAGTCTTCTCTTTTCGTCTCTATGACTTAACGAGCATACTTTGCTAACAGCGTTTTGGTCTACTCTAACCCCACTTTTCAGAATATTTAGTGAAGGATGATGGCCTCACAAACTCCTCACTCTGCGACTCACAATATTAATTTGATCCTGTAACATGTCTACTCTTCAATGCAGGCCTAATTACTAAGCAGCCCTTCTCTCGTGGCTCCTGCAGGGTTCTCTTTCCGCCTAATTCTTCTACACAGTTTCCTTCTTTAAATTACCCTTTACTTAATTAAAATATTTTTAACTTGCAGTGACCCTGCTGATTACTAGGTCTTGTATGTGCGGGGACTTGACTCTAATGCAGATGTAGTGATGATGATGGGAATTTCATTAGGGAATCTCACAAAATTTTCTCATAGTAACTGTAGTGTCACATAGACTGAGGATTCGGCAGGCCACAAATGCCCACGGTGGTTTCGTATTTAATTTCTCACTTGTTAGGTGGTACTTTTGAGCAAGATTCCTACTGGCCTAGTGCGATATACATATATATAGATATTTATATATATGTATATATATATATACATATATATATATATATATGTACATATATATGTATATATACATATATATATATACATATATGTATATATATACATATATATATACATATATATGTACATATATATGTATACGTATATATATATGTATATATGTACTAGTTCTTCAACAAACGTTGTGAGCTTAAGTACACTGTAGTCACTAACGTTATTCTGGAACAGGAGGAGAAGTATGCATACATAAATTTGGGATGGGTAACAAACATCATTGATGTCTATAGGTACTGTTAACAGAGGAATACAAGGTAAG
>JAODAG010032369.1:5465-17545 GCA_027574785.1 Orphnurgus asper | reverse complement strand
GTCCAAAGTGTCCCCAAACCGTCGCACTCGTCGCGGACGAGTTCAAGTGTCAATTGGGACGGAACGGTACTGTACATAATCAAGCAATGTTGATTGATTTTGCACCTTTCCTAATTAATGCAATACTAACACCAATTTGAAAGGTCATTATAACATTCAAAGAGAGGCTAAAACCCAAAATGAATAACTTCTATCATTTTTGAAGAAACTCAACCTAATTGAAAGGGAAAATATGCTTTTCTGACAGATTTATTGCTAAAAGTGGCAGACACATGACACGTTGCCATCTGCAAAGTGAGGAATGCTAGAGAGAGTGAGTGATCACAGTAGAAGGGTAGAAAGATGAAGAGGCAGTCATGGAAGTCTGGTTTGCATAGATGACTCAAACAGAGTGAAGCCCACTCCCAAAAAGAGGATAGAGCCTACAATTTATCATTAAAAGAACTAGCTTGTAAGCTTTGTTTCACGACGTGTTATCGGTGACATTCTTTTTATTTGTGATCATACTCAGGTGTGTATCAAGTCGCGACACTACCATCACCCAAACTCCCACCCTCAATGAGACTTTATATCGAGATCAATTACGACAACAACATTCCGCAGTTAAAGTCTCCGGACGGCCATGACTGCTGCAAAGGAACTTGGTGCAAATAGTTTTGGCTTTGGTGAGATTAGTTGTTCCCTGTGGTTGTGTACTGTTTTCCCTTTTAAACTTACCAGTGATCAGGAGTAACCCCGAGGCCAGCTGTTTGAGGAAGATGCAACGCCTGCCTCTGTTGACGCCGGCCAGGAGAATTAGCACGGTGCCCGGAGTGATGGAGGGTCGCAGCCTTCGCTTGTGCTGGCTGAAGGGCTTCCTGTGGCCCTTCAGCTTCCTCCTCCCTACCTGAGTCGGGTAGTATCTCGGCTGTTCAACAAGGGAAGGGGACAGATAGGAATCACGTTCATTTTTTAATTTCACGTGGCAGAGAAGCCAAAGACGAACTAATCACAACCGTTTCTGCAAAAAGACGTCACAGAATCCTTCCCTGTCAAGAATTGATGTGTGGAAGCTGTACTACTGTTTCAAGACATGATTTCCAAGGTCTTACCAAAAGTTGGCACCGATTTGGCTTCCCTTCACATGATTGACTTTATATCGTTTCACGCGAGCGGGCATATATTGAACCTGTATATAAATGTTTACTACCAATTCAAATTTCAACAAGAAAATTGCAACAAACGTTGTACGGGGCTCGACATCGACATTTACAAGCAACTAGCCAGGTGGCTCGCAGATTTCGTTTTTCTTCTGCTTTCCCTGATTCCACATAAATATAAAGCAAGGTAAAACAAACGATCCCACGACCGATGTTTACTTCAATAAAAGACAGGTTTTCTTTTAAACGTTTATCAAAGGTTGAATCGGCCCGATATTTCGGCAAAACAAACCGATCTGTAATAAATACTGCCAGAAAATCTGGCCTAAGCAAAACTACCCGTTGGATACTGTACATTTCATTATTCATCAAATGCGACACTCTAACGCCAGCCCATAATGACGCTCAGCCATATTCCTGCTGTCCAAACTTGTGCATGTAAAACGTGAAAACTTTGCAGTCGTGAATCTGTTGGTCGGTACGGGATTCGCCAGTTCTGCAAGAGCATCATCACTTGATCCATCGCCGTGGGAACTGAACCCGCTCGAAAGCGAAATACTCACGCTCTTCTGCACGGGCACTTTCCTCTCGCCGCCGTTCTTCTCCCCTCCGATTGGTTTGACGACAAACTCCACCGCTGGCTCATCCTCCTTCTTGACGACAGTCTGCCGATAAAATCACAATCTTTCAGATCAAATCAGGCCCGACAACTTGGACAAACCACATATGTATATCAGTTTATGGCGAACCTACTCTACACATTCAAATCCAAACTTCAATCCCATGTACACTCAATATTTCTTCCAGGCCCGAGACACTGCAGTGACTAAAGTAAAAGCACGCTTTTCAGAGTCTTATCAGAAGAATCGGTTCTTTTCATTGTGCACAGAAGATCCCCCTTATTTTCTTTATTGATATTCGTTTTAAATTATTATTTTTTTAATCCCAATACCAACGCACAACGTCATTACAAGAGTACAATTTTCAGGTTTAACGCAAAATTGGCAACCCTGAAAATGGATCTCGATGTACTCACTTTTATTAGATTACACTTTGCAAGATTATGATTAATACACAAAGTGCCAAAGATTCTGTCAAATTATTTACCCATCTAAGAAATGGGGGCTTTGAGAATTATTTTCAGGGGTAACTAATAATAATATACCACTTCCTGGATCAACAACCAGCATACTTGCCATTTCATTGTATTATCTCAAAATACTAGAGCCATTGCCTTTGACATAATATTTACACCTTTAACCCAACGTTGTACAACTTAATTTCTACCCAGTGAAGGGTCGACACATGCACACCCGTACTATCTGAAACAGAGACGTAGCCAGGGGTGGTGGATGGATGTGGTGCCCCCCCCCCAAAACGAGAAAAGACGGAAAAACCCGTTTATATAGGAATGTTGAGCAATTTCCTTGCAATTCTACAGTTCTGCTCCCCCCATTTTCAATATCCTGATCTCAACTAATTTTATTAGACTATTACAGTAATAACCCAATCCATTAACTCGAAAGTTGTTAACTCACAAATCATGAAGACTTTCTATCGTTTGGACCATGCTCGAAATATCTTACCCTCTTTTTCAAGTATCTAGCCGAGCGTTTGTACATGACTGAACGGCTGAACATGGGGATCCCTCCTGTAAGCCATTTCTGCCGGGAGCAATGGGGCTTCCTCTTAACGGCCTTCTTGACAGTTTTATCGTCCGCCATGCTAAACGAACAGAAAGAAAAGTGAAATTGAGACGTCGAGAGAACTAATTCAGTAGTCTCACACCACTTTTGTTTGACAAATCTTTTTTAACCTTTACAGGTAGTAGAGTACCAATCATATTCAGATTATACTTTTTCTGTCTACAGGCCTTTTACAGATGCACAGACTTTACCAGGCGATGAGCACCAGTCACATGATAAACCGTTGACAAAAAATACCACACGTTTTGCACAGAGAAATAAAAGTCATATAATATGTCTTTGTCCATTTTGGATGCAACATAATTAATGTCAGGATTTGACCACCATATGATAACTGTAGCTGTTACTTTGGTCTCTAAAATCGCTGTAATTCTTCGACCACTTAATGGCAAATACTGAAAGTTTAAAATCGTTATGGATCTAAGCTCCGCTAAATTCCTTGTTCTTCACCTCTCCCCCACTCACGTTCTATGTTAATCTCGACTACGTACCAAATTCAATTTCCTTAGCAATACAAATTAATCATAGCAATGTAGAAATATTTACTACCCCGTATACGGTTACACAAACCAAAGCCTAGGCTGCAGTGTTATACCGTACTTCAATGAGAGAGGTTAGTGATATTTTGAGATTTATTAACAGTAAAAGTTTAGTAAAAGTTTAATGGCAAATCAGAGTTTGTTACATAGTCTAGAGTACTGTAAACTCTGGTCATTTATGTCGATAAGGCTGCAGGTTCGCTTAAATTCCAACCCGAATTGTTGCCTAGGCTTGCATTGCAGTAGCACGTACACTACTAATTGGCGACTTCTTTAGTCTTAAACCTAAGCCTTGGCTGCATTATGCCTTACAATTACCGCAACAGATGGTCACCACGAATTCGTTACCTACAAATGTTCTAAGGCAATAATATTTAAAGGTGTAAAGATTCAACGGCGGTTACTTAACCGTGGAGATTTTGGGAAAATAATGGTGATATTTGGAGATTCATTAATGAACTTTTACTCGCCTTACTTGCAGAACAGCAGATTGTGTTAAAGAGGACGAGTACAGTGTAACCACACTGCTACGGAAGAGGGTTTGCAACATGATAACATTTTTGTTAAGTTTTATTTGGTGTACTGTTCAGTTCATCAATACCGGGATTAATATAAAGTCTCGTAGGCTTGATAGATGACCATGTCCGTGTGTAGTATAATTTAACAGATGCAGGTATCCCTCCCAGTAGAATGGATTTCACATGAAGAAATTATAACTATTGCAAGGAAAAACAATATAAATGGCATACTCTGTTAAGGGCATCCGTACTATTTTGTTTGCGGGTACAGCCTACAGGTATGGAACGCCAAAACGGATATTAATTTTGTCTACAATTAATTTGTCAGTAATTCATTTGTCTGCAATTCATTTGTCAGTAAATTCATTTGTCTACTTACAATTCATTTGACAAATGAAATTGTAAAAACAAATTAATGTCCGTTTTGGCGTTCCATATACAGGTGTGTACAAGTGTTATAGTGGCAACACGACATGTGTACTGTAGGATAAGCAGTTTATCCTACAAGCCTAGGCTAGCGCGGATCTTTCCTTTTCAAGTTCGAAATATCAACTCAGTAATGCCTGGTAAGAAAATGGGTAACTTTTAAATGAAGGGAAAATTTCATTAGAAAATGTACGTTTATAATATAAGTTCCGGCCACGGAGCTGCAACCTTTGCAAGGCTCTCCCATCGTTTTGTTATGTTATTTCATATTATTTGTTAGTTGTGTACTAGTAGTAGTACTACTACTATAGGCTAGGAATAGGCCTGCCGCCTAAGTTCTCTTGGCTATTAGCATTGGTACTGAATTCGCGACAGAACAATAAATAACTTATCGCCATGCCAAGACAAATACCGTTAGGCTAGGACTAACGGTATTTATTCTTAATTTTAAATGAACTAGTTTAAGCAGATTATTGACGTCGAAATATAGACATACAATTACAAAACGAATAACTGTACAGGGGTTTCTAAATGAGCATATGATGCTTTCTTAAAACCCTTTAATAACAATAAACAATAAACAAACTGATTTTTGCCAGATTCCTATTTGTGCATTTTATTATGGCATGGTAAATGTGCCGGCCATAATTTGTTGAGGAATATATGTTGGTTCTTATGAATCATGCAGGTTTCATGTGATGACTGAATCATGTAGTCACAATGCAGTGCCAGTAGTCATAACATTTCATTTTCAGTAACGTTTTCTATTCCAGAAAAGTTGCAGATGGTAGTCGGCCTGATTGTAACATTCAGATGGTGTGACTAGTGTTGTTAATGTTAGGAGAATGGGTGGAAGAGGGGCTGTGTTACACTCACACTAGTGTTACAATAGATATTATTGGGATAGAGCTGGCTCTATTTTAATCATGTTATAATTATGAAGAAAAAGACCATGGTCACTTAAATTTGAGAACAAAAATACAAATTTCATACTTTACCATATATCTGCCACCTTGTAAACATGATGACTAACTCCAAAAGTGCAGCTGGTTGAACTTCATATTTTGTGAGTACATGAAACTGTTAGTGGAAGTCAAAGGTCATTTGAGGGCAACAGCACTAAGTGTGAACACCTTTAATCAGGATAATTCCAAGCTTACCAATTTCATATTTGGTATGCCGGTCCACCTTAGTGGGTACAAGAATGCTACTTTATTAGTCTAGGTCAAAGGCCATTTGAGGTCAATAGAACTAGTTGAAAGTTCATGTATAGTTTATATAGCTATATATATAAATATATGTGATATTTCAATTTCATTCTTTGCCCTTTTCAGGAGAAGCCAAAGTGAAAGATGAACCTGATTATAAGGAGAAAAGCAGAACACTCAAAAGAAAGCTCCGTTTCTTGGTTCATGTGAGTAAAATTCAATGTTACGAATCCCTAAAGTTCGTTCCCTTTTGGCTGGAAAATCTGTATCTTTTTAATTTGTTTATATAATACCTGTTAAACTCAAAGAAAGAAAAAATGTTACCTACAACTTTAACATACAGGTTATAACTATAAGCTAAGAAATTGATGCAAATGTTTGACCTAAAGTGACCATAATTTTGAAAGCTCCATACAGGCTATTACAGTTTGTCTGTTTTACTCAATTACTGACGGTCTTAGCAACTGTACATTATTTTGGGTTGCGGAACTAAGTGCACTAAAATTGTATTGCAGGTAATCCTAGTCTCCTCATCTCTTAGCTTTAATAGTTGAGAATGTCAAAATATGTGTCATTTGGTTTGAGGAGCAACCTCTTGATATCAACATAAGGACGATCTATCTATTCATGAGATCTCAAGTCCCACATGTTCACTAAATCAACAATGCTACTATAGTATATTAGCATATATCCCCTAAATTACACCATATATCCCCTATATTACAACATATATTCCATATCATCAGTTACAGCATATGTCCCATCAGTTACAGCATATATCCCATCAGTTACAGCCTATATCCCCGCAATTACAGCATAGCCTAAGGTATATCCCCCTCAATTACAGCATATATCCCCTGAAAAGTGAAAGCATTATTTGTTGGAAATGATCTGAAAGGCCATATTGGCACATGGGCGCAAACTGGGTTCCATCGGTCCCAACCCATAAAGTAAATATCCTCGATGTCTTGATAATTCTTAGCCTCTTCCTTCGAAATTACAGGAACAAGAATGCTTTCAAGAAGAGTTGAGAAAAGCTCAGAGAAAACTCCTTAAAGTTTCAAGAGATAAGAACTTCCTCTTAGATAGGCTACTGCAGTACGAGAAGGTGATCTTCTCCGGATCGGACTCTGAGCCTACTGATTCGTCGGATGATGAAAAGGACGTTAAGAAACCGGCCCAGGTGAACGAAAATAAGGTAAAATACAATTTAAAGGGATATATCATATAGTCTTGGGAAATTAAATGTCTCTTGGTGAACCTTGAGGTTCATGTCGTTGAATTTTATTTGCTGCTCAACAACAACAACAAGTTATAATTGAGTCGAATAGAAATCTAGAAGAATTTTCGTCAGAATTTGAAATATACCAAGAAAAGAAATTTCACTGGAACGTTCTTGCAATGAAATCAAAGATGAACAGCAATTGCTGTAGTAAGAGAGTGCCACATAGTTAACTATTCTGGTGTCATTTGCCTGGAATTGAACTAGTGCATCAATTACTGTATTATTATGTAATACTAATAAACTGATGATTTTGAGATGGAAATTGAATTGACATCAACCTATCATCATACTGTATCATTATAAACTTATAATTTTATCAACTTGAAAGCTCTTCAGCCACTAGACTATGTTCTGTCCTTTGAATGTGGATGGTGGTGGGGGAACTTGCATGTACTAAAATATAGTCTGAATTTGCTCTGGAGATTGGTTCAGAATGGCCATAGAACCATACAATAACAAAACACAATCTGTCCCCCACCCCTGGCAACTTGCGTCCTCGAAGAGTGACGACTTGTGCCTCACGACGAAGTTGCTGTGAGTTGTATGTATATTGTACATGTGTATCGATAGGCTCAAAAATCTAAACACGAACGTCCTGTTTATAACATCCTCCCTGGTAACGTTTTCGAAGCATTGTTGAAAAGTGTTCACGAAAATGCAGCGAGAGTTGCGGTTCGACTTCTCTTACGTCAAACCTCAACGTGGAAACGATGTTAATTTAGCAGAGAGAAGAATCGGCAACATCGTCCGTGATGCGATCGTTTCTCTCGGTCTTTTTAAAACACAGGTCATTCCTCCGGAGAAACCGAAGGTGAAGAGGAAACCGAAGAGAAAGCCCGCCAAGAAGCTCCAAGCAGACCCTAAGTTGGGAGCAGGCAAGACGGTCTTACCAATCCAGCTGCAGTCACCGCCCAGCTCTCTGAAACAACACATGCCTGTGGGTATACAAGAACGTTTCATTGCCCCACGTTAGTGGGGGGGGGGGGATTCTTTCCTTGCCCGCGACCCTCATGCTCTCCAAACTGGACAATTTTTACCTCGGCCACGCACCCATTTATTGTTTTACAAACTGATTTTGAAAAGGTGACGAATTCATCCGATCTTATGGGGGGTCAGAAAAGGCATCTTTAAAAATACAGGCCATCCATCACTACAGCTATTGTGCTTGTTGGCATATTTATGCAAACTGTCACTACTGGAAACAGTTTTATTAGCGTAGCTGTTAGCATATATGGCAAACTCGTTATCGTCACGCTCGACATATAAGCCACAGTTTGACTTTGAAGTACGATGAAACATCAGTCCAACGCATGGATGGGTGGGATTTAGTATAAATGTGGTAGACAAGTAGCTTATGGATATACCAGATGGACTTCATACTTGGCCTGTGGGTGCATAATTAGGCTGGTCTAGGTAAGGGACCCCACCCACACCCATTTGAAATATTAATTGCCCATCATGGCCAATCACCTAACTGTCTAGGCAGTAGTTAATTTCCAACATTTCCTAACCAGGGAATCTGATCCACCACTGAGAACCACCACAATGCTTCTGATGCACACTATGTTAATCATCGATCATACTGGCAGATCTGCCATGGTGATCCATCTGCCACCGATGCCTAGCCGTCCTGTTCGACGGACAGATAACTCGACCCAGTTGCATTATTATGAAGCCGTTCTTTGCAGGAACTTATATAAGCAGATATTATAGCACATTTCGTGGACCACGAAGCTTTCCAGATTGAGTCGCCCACGAAACGAATGCCGGGTAAGTTCGTATCACATGCTAACCGTGACTTTTGCCCTCCCTTGCGGGGCAGTCTGACGGTCCGATTGTATCCTTCCCTCGCAGCAACTGGTGGAAATGTTGAACCGGGCCGCTGCCACCTCCGTCGGTCCTGTGTCGCCTGCCGATTCTTTTGCAGGTGAGATTAGTACGGTGCCACGGATGACAGTCGGGGAGTGTGGGGGGAAATTAGGGGGCTGGATGGGGGGACAAGGTCGGTAAGTCGAGTGGAATGGAAATTGCTGGAAACTGAAAATCAGTCTACTACCCAGATATCCCGGGCAAGATGTATATGAAGAAAAACAAGTTACTTTCATGTTTTTCCTTGAACTGTGAAATCAAGGACGAGTAGATTAGCGATATTAATGAACGGTTTGAAAGTGTTTGCTCTTCATGTATTATAATGTTCGGTTGCTAGCTAGATCTAGTGTCAAACTTGCGCTAACTGGGTCATTTACTGCAGCTGTTGGTTCGAGCCCCAATACATCTCAAACCAATAACCTGTGAACAGGTTCTGGAATTTGAGGTCTAAGGTTCAATTATCATCTGCGGCAGCGAAAGAAGCGAAGTCAAATTTGGAAATCGAAAGGTCGTGATTCAAGCCGAGTTTAAAGATATGCACTAAACATCCGGGACTTTTTAAGTCCTGTGAAAAGTCTTCTTCTAACCTTTTACGGGGTTATTGTAGGGTGATCTGAAGGTCCATTTCTCGGTGGGCTGAATGAGTGTCAGCCTTCAAAGTTATTACCGTTGCATCGACCAACATAATTCAGCTAGTGTATCCGACGGTCGTCATAGCTGGCTCGACGTCACCGATGCCCGTTTCTCAACGGGTAGTTCCGTGCGGCGTCTCTTGGTTTAACCTGTCGGCGTGACAACTTCATGTCCGCCTTTCAATTGGCGTAGGTTTGCCGTACTCCCCGGCCTACGCGCTGCCGCACCTACCCAATCACCCTGGTACCCTGGCCCAACTCTACGACCAGTTACCTCCTTCGACGACAGCTTCAGTCTTACCGGGCCTGTTGATGAACCCCCCGTTCCCGCGGCTTGGGTTGATGAGAAACCTCCCAGTCTCGGGGGGGCCTTTACGGAAGAAAGTCAGAAAGTAAGTATCCGTGACAATTTTGTTCCATAGTTTTTGCCCGCCGTGGTGTTGCTTAAGTCTTCTTACAATTTCATCAAACAGAAGGAAAGTTTAATAAACCCTTAAACGCCCGGCGATCCAAAGTGCGCCCTCGTAAGCCTGTTCAACCGATCTCAATTTAACCAGACAAGTGAACAATTTTTGTAACTTTATAGTTGCTACCACAATGATTTGAGGCAATACGACTAATAAAAAAAAACATGAGATACAAATACAAGTTTCTTGTGACAGATAGATTGTATCTTCTTTCTGACTACATTTAAACATTTGGATGAACCTTTTATTTTACTAGAATACAAGAAAAAATACTGAATGAATACTGATATATCAAGGTGTATTATTGCATGATACGGTTGCAATATTATTGAAACACTTTCGTCCAAAGGTTCCTGGTTCGATTCCATGCGCGACGTATACAGCACAGCTGCTTCGCAGTGGTGGTGAACGCGGTCTTCCCTGGTGTTTGTTAATTATAGGTTCGAACTTTTGCTGGGTGATATTCGATGGTGTCGCAGTAACTTTGCTCAGCATAGCTGCAGCGCAGAGGTGATGAACAGGTTTCTCTTCTTTCCCTCCGGTCTTTGAGAAAGTGGGATTAAAGGTCATATTATAAAACTTGTGTCCATCGGTTTGGGACGTTAAATGGCCTGAAAGCCAAACGGCTCCTGTCCTTGATTAACAAAGTCGACATGGTTTACCTATCTATAGTGAATTAAGAGTTAAACTGGTTGACTAAACAAAAGATACTGTGTGATATTTGGAGATCTCCATAATATTAAATAATTATTAATATTAAATAATTACCTTGCTGGATGTTAAAGAGACTACCGACCACCTTGTAGCCAACTCGAAATGTCGGAGGTGAATGGGAGATTATTGACCGGATACAAAAACTACTTGAAAAATGGAAAAAAGTTGAAAGACGTACGTTTAGTTCTAGAAACTCTGGTATACTGAATTGTTAAAACTGCTATCAAGGTGAGACAGAATTGCCTGTAGTATATCATATATTGCACGGTTATATAATGTATATATATTTTTATCATTCAAAAATACAGACGAACAAAGAGCAACAGGTATTAATTATCCAGACCCGTCTGTATCCGGAATCTGTTGCGTTTGAGTGCCTCCTTCACGACGACGAAAAGCGCTGCGAAATTTCTCGATTTGCGTTACGGTCGAAGCTGATAAACAAATGTGCTTGCAAAATGAAACAGATTTCATTCAATTGCACTCTTTGATCAAACAGAATAATTTAAAAAAAAATTAATAATAATTTTATTTTATTGCAGAATAAAAATGTTAGAAATTTAATAAAATAAACAACCTCTGCTCCGAATATGTTTACCTTTGCTAGGGACTCGGGGAAGTCTGCGGCGGCGCAGTCCAACCATCCCATAATGGTTCCTAAGACTGACCCTCAGCCACACCCAAACACCACCCAACAACCGGGAGAGCCCGACCAATCGAATGGATCAAGCAAAGATGCTACTGCTCCAGTTCAGTAGGAGACAAAATCTTACCACCAGGAAGCAAGAATTAACACATAAGTGCAGGGAGTGAGGGACTGGGTACATGACCAGATCTGATGTCTGAGATTTGTCCTGCTATGATCTGTCGGTACATCCACCGTTATGGCCCTCACACCTCTCACCACAGTGAGAAAAGAGGGCAATAGGACCCAACTACTGCACTAGATGGTCAGCACACGTGGTTCCAGTGTGCAACTGTGAATGGTTGAATAAACGAGTATTAATCCTGATTAATATAATAATAATAATATTAATAATAATAACGTTAATAATATTATTATTAATAGGAATCAACTACCTACTGCACTAGATGGTCAGCACACGTGGTGCCAGTGTGCAACTGAATGGTTGATTAAATAGCATATTAATCCTAATTAATAATAATAATAATATCACTAATATTAATACTAATATTAATACTAATATTAATAATATTACTAATATTATTAATACTAATATTAATAATATTACTAATATTAATAATATTACTAATATTAATATTAATGATATTACTAATATTAGTAATATTAGTACTATTATTAATAATATTAATATTATTAATAATAATAATAATATTAATATTATTAATATTAGTAATAATATTAATATTATTAATAATAATAATAATATTAATATTATTAATAATAATAATAATATTAATATTAATACAAATAATAGTAATAAAAATAATATTAATATTAATAATAATATTAATAATATTAACAATATTAATAATATTAACAATATTAATAATATTAACAATATTAATAATATTAACAATATTAATAATATTAA